>CACRXK020000624.1:0-73432 GCA_902702795.2 Paramuricea clavata | reverse complement strand
CCTCTCTGAAGTCTGCAATGATGTTTCTATCGAGCCACCTTTACAACCGGTGACAGGAGAAGAATTTGCCTTGAGATCAACAAACACAGAAGATGAGTCACGACTTTGTGAAAGCTAGGGGTTTCTATAGACATGGCCAAAGTGCATTTTTTGACATAAGAGTAGCACATCTTAACGCCGCGTCCTATAAGTTACTACCAACCCACAAGATCCTCTCACGTCATGAGAATGAGAAGAAAAGAGAATATAATCGAAGAGTAATTGAAATTGAGCAAGCACTATTTACACCATTGGTCTTTGGCACAAATGGTGCGATGGGTAAAGAATGTGCGAGATTTCACAAGATTCTTGCTACAAAGCTGGCAGCCAAATTTGGCAAACCATACTCAATAACTATGTCTTGGCTACGTACGAAACTCTCTTTTTGTCTGCTGAGATCTTCCCTTCTATGTTTGAGGGGCACTAGAGTTCCTTTTTATATGAATAATACTAGTTTGTTTGACACTTTGTACTAACTTGAACCTTTTTAAACGAATTGCTTTAATGGATTTTATATATTTTTAATGTATCTAGCTATGCTCATTCTATGAATAAATCTTTTCAGTATGACTGAATGAATTTTTATCCAGTCCTAGGACGGAAGAAGTTATTTCGCTGATCTTAGAATGACATGTTTTCAAAACTTTTTTCTTCAAGATTAGTTTAGAAACAAACTTGAAGTAGGATTATAGGGTTGGGGTTAGGATTAGAATTAGAGTTGGTGTTTGGAATAGGGTTAGGGTTAGTAAAACCGTTCCTTTGTTACGTTTTGTCACTCTGAGGCCAGCGAAATAACCTCTTCCTACTAAGTCTGGATCAGTTTACCAGGTATCCGGTATTACCATGTGAGCAAAATAAAGCAATACCGCGGTTGGCTAATTTACTCATCATGAATTATTAATGAGATTGTGATGTATTTAATATATTTTTCAATTGGGACATTGAGTTCTGTTTCCTCCGCCTGTCGCAATTTTGGGACAAAATTCGTTAATAAATACAAGTACATTCAGTTATAAAACGATATCTTTTATCCATTCAGATGCAGCTGAGGTAATATATATCATTAATGTCATTGATGAAATTACAGCACCCGTCCTTGACCCATACAACTGTTCCTTTATAATCAAATGATATACAAGATCATACAACCGTGGCAATATAAGAAACTTTGTTTTTCCCGAAATTATATATCACCAAACACGACTATAAATTGTCCCCTTCAATATATTTCTACAATAACCAAAATATACACGTTAAGTTTACATATATACCATTATTCCCCACTACAATTATTTATGATATATAAACATATATGAATGATGATATTTACAGGTGGTGATTTTACAATGTTTAATACAAGCGTTTTAGGGCCCTTTGGGCTATTATACTGTTTTTCACATACAGTTCTTATAAATTAAACGGTTATAAACACAAAATTTGTTATTGTTGAGAAACGTGTGCGAGGTACATTGTATAGGTACCATTCTGCATCAATAATCTGCTGCAGTTTACCCGCTCTGAACTGCCTGAAAATGATTGATAAATATTCCGAGATTTCGAGCCAAACAAACTGCCCTTCGTCAGAAATTAAGGTTCAATACCTTTTATAGTCAATCTTCAAATAAAGGCGCTCGAATCCTCAATAATCTTTTTCAGGTAGTTGAGATATAAACCACGGCAGAAAGTTATTTTATCTCATTTATTATCAACTTAATTTCCCTTTTCTATTCTATACATATGTATATTTGACATAAAATACTATGTTTTCCACAAACACATCTATACTTCATGTTTTCTAAAATATATATGTTTCGTTCTATACGATTCTTAATTCTTGCTCTAGTATAGTTCATGACAAGTCTAAATGGTTAAAAATCTTGGTTCTCTTCAGTAAAATTTTCTCTGGACTACTGTATCTCCCGCTATGGTTTTCAGCTGGTGACTAGAAAAACGATCGACAAGACTACATCTTCTACATTGATTTTGAAACATATGACAACCACGGATGCAACGTCAACTTTTGCAAGTCCTGCATGCCAGTTCAGCCACGTTTTCTTGTCGTTTTCTTTAATCCAGTAACCACAATTGGTGACGTTTATTTCTCTTGTCGGCTCCGGTCTGTCTGGTACGAATTTTCCCTTTACCTGGAATATCAATTATTGATATCTTATTAGAATCACACTGCCAACGTTTTTAGATGATGTTTGATCAAGACCTAGGACTGGATGAAGTTTGATCAAGTCCAAGGACTGGATGTTAAGTTTGATCATGTCCTAGGACTGGATGAAGTTTTGATCAAGTCCTAGGACTGGATGAAGTTTGATCAAGTCCTAAGACTGGATGAAGTTTTGATCAAGTCCTAGGACTGGATGATGTTTGATCAAATCCTAGGACTGGATGTTAAGTTTGATCATGTCCTAGGACTGGATGAAGTTTGATCAAGTCCTAAGACAGGATGAATTTGATCAAATCCTAGGACTGAATGAAGTTTCTTCACTGAGTCGTAAGCTTGGACGAAGTGTGATCAAGTCCTAGGGTACTGGATGAAGTTTTAATCAGGTCCTAGGATTGGATGTACTTTGAACAATCCTGATCGAATGTTGATAATTTTGCAGACCTAAGCTATTTTTAAACTCACAATCTTGATATGTTGTAACAGATTAATAATTTTGAACGGCATAATAATTTTAATTCAATTTGATCTAAGTTTGATAATCATGGCATATCGCTATTCACCTGCGATATCTCATTTTATATTGGTAAAAACAACATGAGATAACGTGAAGATGACCGTGCAGACGCGCATGCAATAACATAAAAAGACAAAAAAATTCGAGGTTCGCGACCGATGCCAGTGAGCTAGTTTTAAAGATGCATACACTAAACAATAGTCTTCACGATTTAGTATAAAGGACCAGTAATGTACTAGTTCCATCAATTCTGAACTATTCTCCTTAGAGATCATGCAGTAAGAGCCATTATATAATAACTACAGTGAAACACGCAATTTGATTGGTCAATGGCCGCGTGCAGGATCAGGCTATCCTGTACGAGGAATTAAAATGCCTTCGCGGGATTCTCAAAATGTCATTGTTGTTTCACTGTAGTTATTTTATAAAATAATTACCAAATGGTTTTCCAAGCAGGATAGCGTTATCCATGCACTTGGGATGCGGCTCGAGTATTTTTACGCTTTCCGAAACTCTCTCGACATCCCTCGTGCATGGATCGTGAAAGGGCACTTTTGTATTGATATATACTAAGAGATGTTTGCAAAACATCGGGAGTTGAACTTCGCCTAATAATGTTTTCTATTTATTGGATGAAAGGGGTGTGAGGGGGTTCTCCGCCAGGCGATTGTGCTATTCTTGGAGCTCGATGACTGCATTTCTTGCGTTTTCTGAAGCAAATTCGTAAAAGAATTGCACTAACATTTCTGACAATTCGCTGTTTCGCCAAGGCAATCCTTTAAATTGAAAGGGCACCTTTGCCACCCCCCTTGCCCCTCCTGGTAAAGGGAAAGGAAATAAAGCTTACCCCCAGAAGGAGATCCGTTGCCATGAGGATGAGGTCTTCTTGTACCGCTCCTCCGAGTCGAACGTGTTTTTGGATAAATGTAATTGCACAGCATCAGCTGGAACCGTCAAACTCAGGACAACCACGACCACAGATACGAAAGCAAATAATAGATTTATTCTCATCTTTTCTGCTGACAATGTGAACTTCTTATCTTTTCTGAGTATAAACTACCACAACGTGTTCTCCAATTCTTCAAGTGTTTGTTTACTATTCCCAACCCTTTCGAGTGTTTTTTAAGAGCTCTCTTACCACTTGACTAGCACTTAATCAACTGAAGGGCCAATTTCCTGATCCCCTTTTTATACTCTTGACCACGTTACAAGTAAATTAAACAGGGCATGCGCACGACACTCCAGACGGACACCCATGTTCAGCTCGTTTTACCCAGGACAAATAATTTCGCTCGTCAAACGTTTGTTTTTGGCTTCAAATCCGTCATGGGACCTATTTTTACATTGATTTGTAGCATCTACGTCGATTGGTGTTAAATTAGGTACTGTGGTTATTTTGATCCGCACAAGGATAAGATAATAATCTTATCCGAACTAAAACGATTATCACTATTAGGACTGATGCATTCTAGCAAGTTGCTGGCGGCTTATCTAGCTTGCTGCGAAAATGACGCAAAAAAAAACGTGCGCAATTTTAAAAGATATCGCTCAGGCGAAGTGAGATAATTGGAATACGTTTTTTTTTTAAACGTGCATCGGAACATAAGATGGAATATGTTTCACATCAATCTGTAGTCTATTTGCCAACTAATTTGAAAATATGACGTGGCGGTATACTTTATTTTTAAACAATTGTCAAGGGCATATGGCTTTTGTCTAAACTATAAACTTTCGTTATGAACTGCATGGGTAGCTGTATTAGTTCTAAACTGTTCTTTTTAGAGGTCCAGTAAGAGTCATCTCTTGTTGATCCTGTGCTACTACAGGTGGAAACGTAACTTAACTTTATGTATACTGGATAGCTCTACCAGTTCTAAACAGTTCTTCCTATAAAGGTCCAGTAAGGGTCATCTCTTATTGATCCAATGTTAGGCCACGGTGAAACAAAGAACTTAGCTCATGAACATTTAGGTTCGGCGCATGAAAAGTTCGACGTTTGACCCTGCCCTTACAGTTCTAAACTGTTCTCCATGAACTATCACTTATTATTGAACTGCTCGTATACAAAAGGATGTTTTCCATCAATTTGAGATTCTGTATTATTTGCCCAGTAATTTGGAAAAAATGTCATAAAGTAATTGGCGGTGGTATTTTAATTCTTAAACAATTGTCAAGGGCATGTGATTTTTGTCTTTTTTTTGTGACATGGCATGACTCTCTTAAACTGTATAGTTGATACAAGTGCATGTATGCTTGTCTGCAATAGACAATGAAAGTTTTGGTTGAACTAGCTACTAGTTGAAAAAGATTTAGAAGAACTCGTTCTTATTTAGTACCGAGGTTCTTCTACTCTTCAAGACACACAAACTGAATTTATTGCACATAATATACACCCTGGCATAGACACCCACGTTTCAGATATCATCTTTTCTAATAAATATTGTAATCCCGACACGTAGTTTACGGTCTCCTTCTCACAACTGTGAGAATGGTCTCGATACGTGCTAGTGAAGTCAAACTCAAGCTCTTTTCTTAATTCAATTGAGGTGAAATTATAATCGACATGCAACTATATCAGGAGAATTGAAATTCTGCTTATATTTTTTCGGTAGTTGCATCTCTACCAACGAAAGCTTGTTCATATTATTGGCACGACCGACACTGGTAAAGACAGTTCAAGATTATAATCAGACAACTGTCTATTGTGCAGAATCAAACCTCAGAAAACGCCTATTTCACCGTGTGCACGCAATTACGGGATAAGTCCATTCTAGAATAGTCTAGTAAGAACCTGTCCACTTGTAATACGAAATCATTTTAAAATCATCAAGAAAAAGTTATATATATATACTTCGAGAAAGAGTAGCAGTTTTGTTTTTTTTTGCTCCCTTATATCGTTGGTGAATTTCGTTTGTCTAAAAACTAGTTTACGCGTGATTCCAACTTGACTCCTCCAAACTATGCAGTAGTACACACTGGACCAATAACGGTTTGTTCTTTTTGAATCTCTAAGGAGAACAGTTGGAACTGAAAGAACAATCCTGTATTGTATCAATGAAATAAATTGGTTCGAAATAGAAACTGGCATAAACAACACGAGTGAATTGTGCGTCATGAATTTCGACATGAGATTGCATTAAATATAGTAATTTGGTAATTGTGCTGTCTCTAGTTTTAAAATTTGCTCTTATGAGCTTTGACATGCATTGTCTGTATATCAATATTTTATCTGCATTGTAAATATAGCATCTTTCGTATAGTTGACGTAAACTGTGGCTAATTTCCCCTCCATATTGTGTCGGTTGTTATGGTATTGCTTCAACTAGTCCACTTCAAAAGTCTAATTGTTTTGCTTGCATAGAGTCGTAACTAGGCAACCTGTTCATGATGAGTCTGGTTCGACAAGCCACTGTAGTTACTCCCATTTTTTTTATATTTTAAACGTGGTGTCCAGTGTAGCTAGTATACTGACACTCTCTACAGCATAATCTGCATGGCGTGGTTTGTGTCTGAACTACCTATAAAGACGATATCTCAAAACATGGGGGGTCCAGTGTAGGTATTATTCTTCAATTATAGCTGTCGTTGTTTGTGCCTGAACTACCTGAAAAAGAGATGTCAAACGTGGGGGTCCAGGGTCCAGTACAGGTTGTAGTTTTACAATAAACATTCAAGGTTTGTGTCTGAACTACCCAGTGGCGCCGGCAAGGGGGGGCGAGGGGGGGCAGCCGCCCCCCCAATATTCTCCAGAGTGGGTTTTTGGATTTGTCCAAATCCGATGTCGTAGGGTGGGGGGGTGCGGTGTGTAAATATTTGGTTGTCAAGTGTACGGTTGCGTGTAATGGCCAAGGAAACGAAAGAACGAAAGCCGTCTTTGGTTGATTTATACCGCGAACTTCTTCAAGAACCCGAATGCTTCCCCAATTTGTCAAAAATTATTAAGATTGCCCTTACTCTCCCTTTGACATCAGCATCTGCTGAGAGATCATTTTCCAAGCTGAAAATAATAAAAAATCGCCTGAGGTCGACGATGAGGCAAGATCGACTAGAATCGCTGATGCTCATGTCCGTGGAATCTGACATTTGTCGGGGCCTCGACATCGAAGGACTCGTTGAACGATTTACCGACGCAGCTCCCCGAAGATGGAACTTGTACTAAATATGTATTATAACATTAAATTCTTCATTTCATTCTTGGTTTTATTAAAAATACATTTGATTCGTATATTGTATGGAAATCAATGATGTTCCGATCTACTAAAAAAGTGATTTATTAAAACCTTTATGTTTCTCTTAAAGTGCCTCTAAAACGCAGGAAATGCGGTTTTAGACACCCAAAATTCAAAATTTTCTCGGGGGGGGGGCATACCCCCGAACCCCCCTAGTAGGCTCGTGCCTTTGGCACTCGAATGATTTGCCCCCCCCAAAAATAAATCCTGCCGGCGCCACTGGAACTACCTGAAAAAGATATCTCAAACGTGGTGGTCCAGTGTAGGTAGTATTCTACAATAAGCTGTCGTGGTTTGTGTCTGAACTACCTGAAAAAGATATCTCAAACTTGGGGGGCCAGGGCCCTGTGCAGATAGTATTTTACAATAAGCTGTCGTGGTTTGTGTCTGAACTACCTGAAAAAAAAACTCAAACGTGGTGGTCGAGTGTAGGTAGTATTCTACAATAAGCTGTTGTGGTTTGTGTCTGAACTACCTGAAAAAGCTATCTCAAACGTGGTGGTCCAATGTAGGTATAGTATTCTTCAATAAGCTGTCGTGGTTTGTGTCTGAACTACCTGAAAAAGATATCTCAAACGTGGTGGTCCAGTGTAGGTAGTATTCTATAATAATCTGCCGCGGTTTGTGTCTGAACTACCTGGAAAAGGTTCAGTTCGTCTTCGACGTCTCAAGTGTAAATCACAGGAAAAGACCATTTCGAAATTTTCCAAGACGTTTTTGAAATTGTTGTTTTTATTTCTCTTAATTCATATTTGAGAACACTCAACATAACACAGGGTGTATAGAAAAAGAAGACCTTTATAAATTGTCCTATTGTTATAATTTCAATGCCTGAATCGTGCTGTGTAAAATATTGACAGCTATATACGTGCATAATTACAATATTGATATTTGTTGTATGCACAAGCGAACATGCAGTACTTTGTGTTGAGAGAAATGGGGGCCACGTCGAAGGCAGGGCCGTAGCTAGACGCGATAATTGGGGGGGGTATATTCATATATTCATGTTCACATACAGGGTGTCCCAGAAAAAAGTACCCTCTATAGAAATTATGCTATTGTTATAATTTGAATGCCTGAGCACTATGCTGAACACAAGAGTATAAAATCCTGTGCTAACAACAATAGGATAAATTTCTATAGAGGGTACTTTTTTGGGGGACACCCTGTACCGTAAAAACAATCGCTTTCAAAAGAAATCCGTCGGGCAGAACACGAATAGAGTATACACCCGCCAATTATCGGTCTAACTACGGCCCTGGTCGAAGGCACGGTGCTTGATATTTTGATAGATGTAAAATAAAACAAGGTTTTATTTGATACTTGTATTAAGGATGAGCAAGTATATTAATTCATATGTTGACATGTTGTGAGTGAAATGGTAGATCTTTTAAATGCCACGCATAAAGTTAAATTATATTAGAGACCTAATAATAAGAGCTCTAATAGAGACCTTAAGATTGACGTTTACGGCAAACGTCAAACCGCTAGCGAAGTTTTTGATTTTACAACTCTATCATTATAGCTTTTACACCAGTTTTGAAATATGTTAAACTTATTAAACTTGTGCTCTTTAGCAATGATTTAAGAAAGCAAATTAACCGCTAGTCATGCCATTCACCAAAGCAGTAAATTAAGATTTAGCGTTTGAAGTTGACGTTTGGCGTATAAATTTCATGCTTTAACGACTACAAGCCCTCGTAGCAGTTCAAGCATGAAATTTATACGCCAAACGTCAACTTCAAACGCGAAATCTTAATTTACTGCTTTGGTAAATGGCATGACAAGTAGTTAATTTGCTTTCTTAAATCATTGCTAAAGAGCACAAGTTTAATAAGTTTAACATATTTCAAAACTGGTGTAAAAGCTATTATAATAGAGTTATAAATCAAAAACCTCGTTAGCGGTTTGACGTTGCGTTGCGAGACAAGTTGCACGAGTCATTGCACCGTTTAACATGTCTTGCAATGGTCAAAATATTTGCGAGACAAGTTGCATGAAAAATTGCACCGTGTAACAGGGCCTTAACAAGCACTTGAAATTATAACAATAGAATAATTTCTAAAGGTCTTTCTTTTTATACATCCTGTAGTGCCATGCAGTCATCCATACTGATTGGAATGTGCCATTGTCTTTTCATTGTTTTGAAAACCCCACAGTTAAGGCCTGATTCCATGCACGGGCGCTTTTTCTCGGCGAAATGCGAAATATTTCGCCTGTTTCTTTTGAATTGCGACTACTCGAATAAATTATTTCTACTTGATTGCTCACAATTCAAAAGAAACAGGCGAAATATTTCGCATTTCGCCGAGAAAAAGCGCTCGTGGAATCAGGCCTTAATCCATGCCACCCAGTCATGATCCAGTGATCAGAATGTTCCCGATTGTCTATTTATTGTTTTAAAAAACCCACAAATGTCCATGCCATCCAGTCACTCAGTGTAAAAACTCCTAAATATTGAATTTAAAGAAAAGAAAGTATTTCGTGCATGGGAAATTAAGCTTTGTTATGCATGAAATTACATATATGCAAATACACTAAGCTTTTTGATTGCGAAATAATTCTATACCACAGCTGTTTTGCAGAGGAATTTATGCCATGTTGATAAAGTCTATAGTATTTTCAGCTATTGCTATGTCAGAAATATCTACAAATTAACAACCAAGAATAAAGGGAAAATAGGACTGACAGTCTGGTCCAGATGGCTGGCTAAATGAAGCCCCTGCATCGTTATTTAATCAGAAGAAAATATCCATAACTTTAGGCTGGTAAACAGTGAATGGAAATATTACTATACAGTTCCAGCGCAGTAAAAATAGACGGAAAGAATATCCATGGTTCGATTGTATATAACAGAATCAGATAATCTACATATGGTGAGTAAGAATGTAAGATTTTAGTATAGCATTACTAATTGCATTAGTTTTAATTTTTTATATTATACAGGGTGAGTAAAAAAAAACTGACACCTTTGTTATAATTTGAATATCAAAGGTATCACTTTTTACTCACCATGTACTGTATGTCCGCTCTGATATACAAATTTTGATATACAAATTTTGATATACAAATCGGATAACTGTATGAAACTGTTGACAGAGAAAAACTATATTGTCTTTGGGCCATACTTTTCCCAATGTTATTGATGGGAATGACATTTTTATATCAGAGGCATTAGGCAAACGTCCAATTACATTTGACAATATCATCTACACGTTTTTGACAGCTGCTAATTCATGCTTCAAGTTTGATGCGCAAATTGTCCTAACTTCGAACAGCCTAACAGTTGACCTCAAAATTCTTGACTTGCAATGATGTGGGCGACAGCCATGTTGGTCCCTTTTCAACAAAAGAATCTCATTAACTTATTTTGAATTTGGCAGCAACATGGCCGGCCGTGCCAATGTCTTCTAATTCTCAAGGGATTGATTGCGATACGATTATACGATTTGCATGCTTGTCGTTTGCAGTCTGTCGAAAACGTCAATCTTAAGGTCTCTATATATTAAGGTCTATAGATATGAATTGGGGAACCTTGCACATTTTTATACTTAAAGACAGTTCAGCCTTCTGAATAATACTAGTTTTTAAGGCCCATTACGAATAATAATAATTGAACAACTAACCAGGAAAATCAATTAAGCATAATTCAAGATCAGCAAACTTAAAGTGCCTATGACACGAAATTTCACCCCAAATGTTTATGATTGCATTGTAAAGATCACTTAAAATGACTTATAGAATTTTGGTAATTTGCTTCCTTTGCAGGATATTCAACTTTGTGTCATATGCAAATATCACCGGTGTGACATCACATCGCATAATGAGATTTTGAAAACGCAATATTTTACCTTGATAAAATATTTTTACAAACAAACACAGAGGGTTAATTACCAGTTATGAAATTAATACATATATACAAGGGCAATTTTTAAGTTTTTTAAGCCTGGTTCACATTGATCGTAAACATCGGCGATGCCCATTGTCGGTGGTCATTGATGCATAAAATGTTTTGTGCATTTTCTTCTTCGTTGCTCACAGACAATCAGGGGCGAAACTTGAGGGGGGGGGTATGGGGGGGTGTTACACCCCCCAAAATACGGATCATCCCGATTGGCAGGGCAATCAAAGGTCTCTTATAAATAAATGATAGCACATAGGCGTACCGGGCGGGGGCAATATTCGATCAACAGTCGGGCAATCTTGGTTTGGAAAAAAAAATGGGACAAATTCAGTCAATTTTATCTAAAATTAAGTGAATTTTTTCGCAAATTGTGTGATTTTTCGAAAATTTGTGTTATGTTACGAAAAATATAGGTTGTCCGGAAAATTTTTTTGACCCCTAAAATGGTACACAGACCGAAATTCGCCAAAATAATTTTTCCGGAAAAATTTTTTTGGTACTTTTAGGCAGGGCATCACTGGTTTTGGCAGGGGAATTCTGCCAGACACCCCCCTAATTAAAAGGGGCTAGTTTCGCCCCTGCAGACAATGGATCGTAGAACATCGCCGATCAATGTGAACCAGGCTTTAGATACGTATTCGTCAAGAAAACTATACTTTTCTGAAAACTCATTATGTGATGTGATGTCACACCGGTGATATTTGCATATGAAACAAAGTTGAATATCTTGAAAAGGAAGCAAGTTACCAAAATTCTATAAAATAAATTAAGTCATTTTAAGTGATCTTTACAATGCAACCATAAACATTTGGGGTGAAATTTCGTGTCATAGGCACTTTAATGTTTTTAACATTTTAAAACATTTTTATTGTTAAAAACATTGAGTTTACTGATCTTCAATTATGCACAATTGATTTTCCTATAGTTAGCTTTTTCAATTAAGAGGGCTGAAATGCGCCTTAAAAACCATCATTCAAAAGGCTGAACTGTTCAATAGAATATGAAAGTTAGGGAAGTCGATGAAGCATAATAGACATCATTATCCCTATGGTTTTGTCTTTGTTCATTGCAAAAAAATGGTCAGTTCATCGTCACGTGTGTATATTATTATATTGTATTTTCGCTAAAACAACCAAAAGCTGTGTTTTCATTTATTGTGTAATATCACGGTATATAATTAAATATGGGTATATAATTAAACCAACACACTGCTATATTCATATGAGTTGCTATAGCGAAAATACAATACACACGTGACGATGAACTGACCATTTTTTGCATAAACCAAGACAAAAACATAGATAATGAGGTGTATTATGCCGACGCACACGAGAGCAACTTGCTGCTAACCGCCTCGGCTGAGCTAACCGCCTCGCGAGGCGGTTAGCTCAGCAAGTTGCTGTCGTGTGCGGATAGTTTTCGTGAGGATTTGACCTCTCGAGGCTCTATCGTGTTTGATATTTTTCGCCTCGCGAGGAAAAAATCTCAGCGTCTGCGGATGTTGTGAGCTAAGTGCTGAGCTGTTTGAATCAATTAGCCAATGACAAACTATGGTTTCTTCATGTGACTTGGAACAAAATGGAGGAAAATGCAAATGATTTTGTCAATTATGTTGTTGTTGAGTAGTTTTCCCAACGTGTGCGGTGAAAATACATAGCTGAGCTAGCTGCCTCGCGAGGCGGTTAGCTCAGCAAGTTGCTCTCGCGTGCGGCGGGCTTTCTATTGACCATATGATTCAACGTTGCAATGTTCCATTGTGAGCATGATGACTGATTTCACGGTTGATAACTAGATCATTGTCGCTATCATGGGTATTCTCCGGATGTTCATACATGCATGATCAACCAAGATCCTTCTTCTATCTTTCCTTTCGAGTTGAAACAATTGAAACTTGTATGAAGCAATTATCCAATAGTATATCATCTTGTCGGATCATGCAAAGAGCAAAGAATTTGGTGGCAGAGTTCCAGACGATATTTTAATTGATGATTATAAGATTATGGCATAATGACCAGGTGCATGGTGGCACACGGTTAATTTCACATCAGAAAAGAATGAATCGTTTTTCTTCGTTACTGCTGCATTGCAGTGCTTTTTTCTAAAACGCAGTGGTAAAATTCCACAATGGTTTTTTGGGAAACACAATATTGTGTGTCATTGGGATTTACATGTAGTTTTTCGTAACAGTCCACTGGAATTCCGAAATGAAGGCTCGGTATGTTGGAAGTTGTTACAAGTAATCGACGAAATCACTCCCCTGATATGAATCAGTTGGCTAATAGACGTGATAAAGATTTGATATAATATCACAAACGGTGGTCTCAAAGATCTGATTAAAAAAAACTGCATGGTCTTACATGAGAAACCACCAAATATCGCACGTTTTTTCCAGGTGTAAATAGTTACTGCATTATCATATAGTCCAATTATGCATGGTCACGAGAGAACAAATTTAGAAATGAATGATAGAGCTACCCAGTCGATACAGGAAAACAGTTCATGCAGCATAGCTTTCTGCCGGTTCATGGGGATACTACTACCTGAAAAACAGGGTTTATTTTAACGTGCAGTTCTACACAAAATGTGCAGTTCTATACCCATTTGTGCAGTTCTTAAAACACAAATGTGCATGCAGTCACCAAACTAACAAAAATAGCCTTAATTAAAACAGTCTTCTCATTTACTTGTTACCCTTGTGGATGCTCCAGAAAATTCCAGAAATGCTGTAATTGAGCATCAAAAATATAAACGCTTTCTGGGGGAGGACTCCAGACGCTCCTATTTTCCTCACAAATCACTTACGTACTGGGGTGATGGAAAAGAAGGTAAAACTGGGGCGAGCGAAGCTCCCCAAAATAAAATAGAGTGGGAGAACCTAATATTCTCTGCTGCCTCAAATGCAAATTTAAGCGTGTTATATATTGAATATCTATATGATTCCCAGTTGCATGTTTCGAAACAGGTTTTGTGAGTGGTTGGGTAAAACAAATCATTGCCGGAACTTAAGCGCCTCTAGATTCAAATTGTTTTGTGGAACACTCCCTAGCTCCCGCAACCCAACCATACCATTATTGTGTCACCTATATATGCACGTAAAAAATCCTTCGACCCCCCAGTCAAACACCCGTTGCCTTCGTAACATCCCTATATGCGCAGTTCTAAATTTTTCTTGAAATAAACCCTGAAAAATACAAGGTGAACGTCGACGTTTCGAGCGAAGGCCCTTCGTCAGCTTTTTTTTATTTTTGGCACTACTTACACTGGTATACAGACCGTTCAACGACATATAGTTTTCATTTAATAGTCGAGTATCAATTTAAAAAAAATGAAAAGTACAAATTTACAATCATATGGTAATTCAAAAAATGACTACAAATAACTGTTTCTTATATTATCAATATTTACAATGTAGAAAGCGACTCCAATTCCAAAACGATTTACGATAATAAAATACTCCAAAACGTTAAACTTTTAAATATTAGTAATACTAAATTCCATGTATACTTCGTAAAAATGAATAAACAACATCGGAGTTCTAACAAATTATTTATGGTTGGCATAAATTTTGTTATGCGCGCGTACACGTTTGTGTGTAGCAGTTCATATAATATGTTGTATACGGCCGACTTCAAAATAACGTACAAATGCAATTGGTTTGAGTCTGGTTTTTCAAAAGCCAGTTAGCTTATAATCCTGGTGTTCACAAACTCTTCAAAACAATCATTACAACAACTTGTTTATAACCATGGAAATACTTTTTTCAGAAATCTTGTCTGGATCAACGGAAGTTCTATTCTCGGAATGTTTTAAACAAACACGCAGGAATACACAAACCAAAACAACAGGTTAAATTTTAACCATGCAGAATCAGAGCTAATCCAGCTTGGTAAACAACCGGCCCTTGGTGACAAAGATTGAAGGATATCAAAGTTTCTATATGATCACAGTATAGGAATCAATTTTGCATGAGCATAGATCCTAAGCTGTGAAGGATATGTAAGAAGTCTTTGAGGGAACATTGTTTAATAAATTGAGCCAGTTTCTTCAAGCAAACTCTTCAAAACTTATAATTTACCTATGCAAAATTCCTACTGTGGTCACAGAAACTTTGGTGGTGTAAACCAGGCTTTAGTAATTGAAACAGTCTATGTTTGGTTAAACCGCTATAAAAATCCATCGCGGGTTAATTGGTTACAATGCATAATGCATCACATCTTTGTCTTTGATTGTCATTACTATATATGGCTTCAGGATATTGTTCATTATGTTAGTGCTTGAATATTTCGATGGTAGGGTAAAATGATTTCTAAGAACCTTTAAAGTTGGGTAATTTAGGTTCTATATTCTCCGTGCATAAAAAATGAAATAGCTGTGTTCCAGATTTTTGCGCAGCTAAATTTAAACATAGTGGGCATCGAAAATTTAATCGAAGAGATAAACTTTGACATCATTGATAGTGGTCTAATAAAACCAATGTTGTTTTTAAAGAACTTCTGGCTAACCCAATGTAAAGGCCGCATTTTCCACTTTAACCGTATCGTACCGAAGCGTATTTCTTTGTTTCCTCAGCAGTTTTTTATTATTAGGTGTACAACAAGAAAAAAATTACATGTTGAAGTCCCCTTTTAGTATTTTTGCACAAGTGAACATAACAAATCCTACACGTTGATTGGTCAAATTTGACGAATTAAGCCGTTATATTCACCTACAGGTGAATATAACAAAACCGAAATTTTCAAAATGGCGGCTAGCCGTTTTGTGGAAGTTACTGATAAAGAAATAAGCGAAATTAAAATAAATTCAGTCCCAAAAACACAAAAGACTTGTGTAAAAATACTAAAACAATTCGCCTCAGGCTTGGTGATTATCGGGGAATATTCACCTCGACTTCGTCTCGGCGAATATTCCCCGATAATCACCTCGCCTTCGGCGAATAATTGTTAAATATATTCCCCTTGTACGGAAAATATCCCATTATAGTTGAACTAATGAGTTTGACACAAAAGAAAATGCTACGATATACGTTACGATTGAAGTGGAACTGAACGACCTTAAAGCCGGATTTCCACTTCGATCGTAACGTATCGTAGCATTTTCTTTTGTATCAAAGTCATTAGTTCCACTATAGTGGGATATTATATAAAGGGAATATAGTTTCATACAAGGGGAATATTACACACTACAGCTCAGGAAACAAAGAGATACACTACGTTTCGGTACGATACAAATGAAGCCGAAAATCATGGCTTTAATCGCCGGCTTTAATCATGCATTTATAGTTGTGTTTATACGTTCAGATTTGCCTTCCACTACCGCTACTTCCCACCACTACCTACGTCACTGACTTAGTACGCATCTGATTGGTTAATCGGATGTATTAAACTCATCTGATTGGTTAATTGGATGTATTAAACTCATCTGATTGGTTAATCGGATGTATTAAACTCATCTGATTGGTTAATAGTTTTACAATTCGATACAGTTCTTTTTCTACAGTTCTAGTAGCTGACGAATCCCAACAATTGGATTCACAAAATCTCGATTCTTCCTTGGGGTTTATTCCATTAGCTTTAAGCTTTCGTAAGATTCTACTCCACCATTTGTAAATTTGAAATTCTTCTAAAAATATATATACGAGAACGTAGTTTCCCAAAACGGATGCGGTGTTATGACTCCGTCTTCAATTCAGCTGAAATGTAATAAATATCAATGTTCCATATTATTGATAATTTTTCAACAATCATTTCTTCGGTTGTGTGTTTCCGGCTGAATCGTTTTCCCTGGCTTGGTTTCCGCTGTGAATGGCATTTAGATGCTTTATTATGGTCTGAAAAAGAAAATTCTACTTATTTTCTATTCTTCGAAGTTTTGAACACAACATTTCGTGAGCAAGAAAGCAAGCTAGCTGGCAAGAAAGCTAGCCGAAGCGAGCAAGCAAGAAAGCAACTAAACAAGCAAGCAACTAAGCAAGCAAGCAAGCAAACAAACAAACAAACAAACAAACAAACAAACAAACAAACAAACAAACAAACAAACAAACAAACAAACAAACAAACAAACAAACAAACAAACAAACAAACAAACAAACATGCAAATACGTAAATAAGTCGATGTGTGCTAATCATCTTTACTTGCAGCTGAGTGCTAAGTTGAATTGTGAAGGACACAGCTCAACCTGATCAAGTCAAACGCTTTCCTCAACAGTCAAACACAACAAAGTTAAATATACGGCCTTCACGACTAGTTTTCACAATGCAGTACCGACATATTGATATAATAAACAAACTATACGCACCCTATCTCGGCATTTGGTGTGATGGAATCCTATATCATCTATTGCTAAATCGCCTCTCCAAGTTCGACCGCGAGATACCTCTATGACGATCTTCAAAATATAAAAAAAAATATTTTGAGTGGTTAATTGATTAGATTACCTTTTTGCATATCCACAGGCTACTAGGCTAGTTTACAATATCAAAGTTTATGTGATCACAGGAGGAATTTTACATAGGTAAATTTAAAGGATTGAAGGATTTATAAGAAATGTTTCTCGTGTTTCTCGAACTGTCTCGGTGTCTATAACACTGAATCGGTTCCCTCAGATATTTCTTACAAATCCTTCAAAACTAGAATTTACCGATGCAAAATTCCTACTGTGATCACAGAAACTTTGATGGCGTAATGAGCAACTTGCATGTTAGACTAAATTTTAATCTAAGTAAAGAGAAGGGAATCAAACACCACAGCTAAAAAGAACATAATGAAATTATTAAAATTGCAAAATTTGGTTGCGAAATGTTGTAAAGCCTGAAAAATATAGTCTTGCAAAGTTTGCAAATTTTGTATATGTTTGTATTACGTGCGAAATTTATTACCATTTTCGTCTCAAAAATAGTAACAATTTCCGCACGTAATGCAAATGTAAACATTACAGAATATGCAAACTTCGCAAGGCTATATTTTCCGTACTTTACAACATTTCGTAACCACATTTTGCAATTTTACTAATTTTAATAGGTTCTTTACGGGAATTTACTTTTTTTGCCTGGTTAAAAAAATAGTCTAACATGCAAGTTGTCTATTTCCAGCCTAAAATCATTTGTGGTTTGCGCAATCCTTAACAGCTTGTTGTATATGAACAGCTGTACATTTTATGTCATGCACCTTAAGATAAACCGGCTCCATTACCTGATACGTCAAACCAATTCGTGCATTCACTTCGGCTTTGATCCATCGTTGTCCTTGATCTCCTTTTCTCTCCCAAGTAAACTCGTCCATGTATCCTCCTTTTGTGAGGAACTTCACCTTCAGTGAGCCGCAACCGTTTCCCCACATATGATAAAAGAAGACGAGGCATGCTTGTCGTACGTTCACTTCGGGGCTGATCAGTCTCGCTTGGTGTCCTTCCCTTTGAGGATTCGATGCTTCCATGAACATATAGTGACCTAACGGACAATAAACAGTGAGTGGATGAGGTTTTTGTGATATCCAGTATGATTCGATCCAGCTATACAGGGTGTATAAAAAAAAAGGTAATCGAACTTCAGCGCGCTATTATACGTGAATTACTCTGCGTATGAACAATTGGTTTTTATATTCGGAAAGATCAGGCTCTTAGCTATTGAATGACATGCTTTTCATGACAAGTGGAGAAAAAATAAGCATGTACGAGGCCGATCAAAAATGTTAGTCAAAATCGCATATTTTCACCTCTGTGCCTAATTAAAACAATGCATAACAAAAGAAAAAGAAATTAATCACGAGCATGTCGTAGCTTAGCTAAGATTTATTCCTACTTAATAATAATTATGAATATGTGCGTAGTTTAATGAAGTGAAATTCATCAACTTAAGTACCAAAGGGGGGTTCATTTTCAATGGTTTTAGACCCAACTCTCAACGGTGAAAAGATGCGATTCTGACTAACATTTTTATCGGATTCGTATTTGCTATTTTTTTATCCATTTGGCATGAAGAAGATATCATTCAACAGCTAAAAGCATGATCTTTCCGAATGTGAAAAAATCTCGTTCATACGCAGAGTAATCCAGATACAATAGCGCGCTGAATTTCGATTACCTTTTTTTTTATACACCCTGTAGACGAAATTTCGATGTATAGACAAGAAGAGCGAAACCATTACCGTAGCTGCATGGAAAGAGCATCTTAAAATGAGTAAAATAGCAAAGTTGGGTTGCGAATTGTTTTAAAATGAGGAAAATATAACCATGTGAAATTCGTAAATTTTGTATATATTTGCATTACGCGCGGGGAAAATAACCATTTTTTGAGCCGAAAGCGGTTATTTTTACCGCGCGTAATACAAATATATACAAAATTTGCGAACTTCACAGGACTATATATATTTTCTTCATTTTACAACATTTAGCAACCGAATCTTTGCAGTTTTATTCATTCTAAGACGCTCTTTCCAGCTGTGGTATTGGATTTCGCTCTTCTTGCCTTGATCAAAATTGTGTTATGAGGCGAGCGTTACTCTACTTTGAAAATCACGTAGTTAAAACTGCGACACCTCGGAAACCCAAAACACTTTGAAAACTAATATGTTTTACCTTTCAAAACTAATAATTTTGGTTAAGCCAACAGCTGGGCCACGTAAAAAGAATTATATATTCCAACCTTACATGCAGTGATTATATAGCCAGCTGAGCATGCAACAATAAGTATTTATTATAGTACTAACCTACCAATTTCCCAACTCAAGCACCAAAGGGGATATCAGTGTCATGAAACTCTAAGGGACCGGTCATTATTTATGGTGGGGGGTGGCACCGAAGAGAAATGTTTTTCATGGCAAAAATTTTGCTGACTCAACCATTAAAAAGTAAAAAATTTGATTACCCAACCTCAAATATCAATTAAAAAATAAATAGTCACCCCTGGCCAAAAACTTTACATAAAGGTACCATTCAGTACGTTGTCACACATGTCCCTTGCCACTTCTGTGACACGAGTTTGATAACAGATTGTGAATTTTTTTGCAGACTAAAGTTTCATGTTGTCTGCACATGTACTTTCTTTGGAGACACCATTTGTCTCCCAACAAATTGAAAAACAGTGATCAAGATAGTGACTCCGATTGATTCACATATTGTATTGACATATGACTGTTGACATTGCTTTTTAGTCTCCAATATTTCAGTGAGTCTTGCTTTGGAAATTATTATTACCCAACCCTTGAGTTGTTTTGTTTTTCATTTACCCAACCTTTTACTTACTCAAAATTTTGTTTACCCAACCCTTTTCTCTTCGGTGCCACCCCCTGCCATAAATAATGACCGGTCCCTAACCTGAGTGTATATACAGGTCACTGCAAATATGTACACATTACGTACAAGTACCTGATCTATTTTTAAACGTGTGGTCATGGTTAGGTCCAGTCCCCGTGCTCTTGGTTTTTCCTTGGTTTCTTTGCCAGTCGAAATCATCGTCTTCCATCTGTGTCCACTCACATAGATCTTTCTCAAAGTCGCAGTCCAGTGGATCTATATAGCACATTGAAGAAATGCATGAGTGCATAGGTTTGGGAAGAGTTGGAAAACCTTGGAAAGAGATTGAACGATTCTATAAGCACACAAGCTATTTTGCAATACGCATAGAAGTACGAACTATGAAATAAACACATAATAACAAATCTATACTATAAATTGGAGGAAAAAATATTGATATCAGTTGAAGAATCACATTTTTCTATATTTGTGTCACAGTAGTATGTAGCTAAGTATTTCTTATTAAATGAATTTCAAACCAAACTAGACCAAACTGTGTCCTAATCAGTTGACGGTAGTTGATTATGTACTATTTAAAGCACGCGTAGGAGTGCTTTATTAAAATATCTTTTAACCTCTTGGCCTTTCGGGCATAAACGAACGTTAGCCAAATTTGTCTATCATCAGCAATTATTATGTCTTACCTGCAGGCGGGCTGGTACAGGCAGGTTTGCGACAATTTATCCTCGACTCTGGTTGTTTATTTGTATCGCATCCATTAGTACGCTGTCCTTGTTGGTCAACACAAAGTACATCACGTGTTTGACTGCCGAGACCACATGTGGCAGAACACTGAAAAATAGAATATATACTACTACTTAAGAAAAATGATAAGCGTTACACGCTTCTCGCGTATTCTCCCCAAACACACGAGACGAGCTTTTCTATTTCTTTTATAATATAACTAGAAGATATTACATAGTAAACAATTTTACTCAAAAAGATCAACTTTGAAATTCTTCTAAAGCCCTGGGCAAACGAGGAAACATTGTTGTGGAAACATTTGTGATTCTCGATATTTCCTCAAATGTTTTCATGTTTGCCCACCCTTGGAAACATTGTTGCGGAAACAAAATTTGCTTCCCGAGAAGCAAAAATGTTTCCTAGCGAATTCAGAAACATTTGATGTTTCCCTATATTTCTCACTAATGCTTCTTAGTGTTTGCCCACTCTTGGAAACATGGCGAAACATTGGTAGGAAACATTGGTAGGAAACAATGTTTCCGCAAGAATGTTTCCTAGTTTGCCCAGGGCTTAACATGTACTCAGTGACGTCACGCGCATGCTTTTACTGTCGCTTGAATTTTTAAGCGAGCGAAGGAGCAAATTAAATTCGACACTACGAACGAATATGAAATATGCCTAGGTAAAAATAATGAACTCATGGACATTTGACCGCATAGTACTTTATATTTTGAAAATATTATTATTAACCTCGCTCCAATTTCCAGTTGACCATGTAGGTTCACAGTCTTTCAAAAAACATGGCTTGGAATCACTGGGCTTCGTTGCTGTACAACGCTCGGCTGCGACTTCCTTGTTCACAGGCAGTTTGATACACGTGACCTGTCGCGTCATGATACCAAGAGAGCACGTCTTGGAGCATTCGCTCCACGGTCCAGGCGTCCATTTAAATCTAGAGAAAATTAGTGCGCGATTATAAAGGTGCTTTAAGGTCAATTTACACTACACAACGTTTGCCTAGTAAAACTGTCGCATGCAACATCTTACAACTTGAGTTGCACTGTGTAAATCAAGCACACAACTCGTCTATGACAACGTAGAATGACCAATGAAAGTCTGTCATGGTTCTACTTACGTTCTTTCGCAAGAATGTTCATTGCAGAATCTGTACTTTTCTTTGACGTTCAACTCCAGATCTTTGCAATGTATTCTGGGTTTTACCTTCTCGCCAATCTTGCAGAAATATTTGAGGAATGTCACTCCTGAAAATATTTAACAATTTTCAATTAGCTCGAACAGTATCAAAGAGAATATCTGAACTCGGCTTTCGCCCGGACGGAGCTGCGCGCCATATCCTCGGTATCCGCAGTACACATACCTTTTCCACAAGTGCGGGAACATGTTGTCCATTCGTTCAAAATAACCCACCGAGGTTTGACCTCCGGTGTCACTTCGACCCTTGGCGTTGGGACGAGTGTGGATACGGGGACTCGTGGAGTGGGGGTAGTTGTAAGGCTTTCTCCACCCACTACTTGAATTTGGTCAGTTTTCTTCACATTTCCTTGTTTTACATCTTGGGTGTCGAAGTATTCGTATTTCACGTCGATTGGAGAATGGATACCGTTTTTCTTTGCCTATAAATTTAGTACATTTTACCATTAGGTAACTGCAAAAATACACAGCTGTAAACGTAGAATTCTTCGGAATTTGTTTCTCGTGCAATTTGGAAAAACAGACACTGGAGATAATTTCTGTGTGTGTCGGTGTTATGTACTCAGGTGAATATGATGTTTGTGATGTTACTCTGAGTGTGCATCCACACCGTGACACCGGGCAATTGCAAGCTGAAAAGTTTGCCTGACCACGGTGGGAATCAAACCCGCGACACCTCTGCGATACTAGTCCAATGCTCTACCAACTGAGCTACGAGGTCAACTAGCCCGGTGTGGATGCACACTCAAATCAGTAACATCACAAATCATATCGTACACTGGAGAATTTTTCAAAGGAATGCGAAATGAGGTACCTTTATGTTAAGGACGACATCTCTCTTAACAACGCCCAACGATTTGATAACTTCGTCTCCGTATTCACGAGTATAAACATACTGGGTGCCTCCCCCGTAGTAAATAGCTGACGGTGATTCTTGATCATTCCCGTTTATGATGTGATCCACACCACTTGGCTCACTTGGCTTTCGCACACTGAGTACTAGAAAGAAATAAAAATATTGATTGTTCATGCATTATTTATGAGAATTCTGAAACAACGTCGTGCTCACTGCTACACCGAATGATTTTTCCAGTGTAGCGCTCTTAATTTAAAAAGTTTGTAAAGGACTAATTTATTGTGGAGTTAAACAGAACTTTTGAATTGTCTATGTCTTGTACCATAGCCTATCGAAGGGAAGATGGCTGTCAAACTCATTAGAATAACAATATAACTCATTGTCCATGTTAGTCAACGTTTATTCATAAATACGATCCTAATTCCCCGTCACCTGTGCTATTGTATTTTTGCCAAATCCACCAATAGCAATTTCCCTATTGTTCGAGTCACGGATAGGTAACTTTTCTAAAACATTGCTATTGGTTAGTTGGGCAAAAGTACAATACGCACGTGACGGTAAAAGACCAGATTTATGAATAAACATTGACTAACATAGGTATTGAGTTATACTGTTATTCTAATGAGTTTCACAGTCATCTTCCCTTCGACAGGTTATGCTTGTTCATGGAGTCTAGTGCGAGGCTGTTCTTGCCATAGGTCAAAATGTAAACTTTGAAATATAGAACGTTCAAATAGAGGGATTGATGATAGTTTACGATAAGTCGTTGTCCGATATTCGCTTCTGCTTACTGGTTCTGCTCTATGTTATAACTAGTATCCATGCTTTATATAGTATTCCATTTTATAAATTATTGAGTGAGGTTCGTTTCGTTTACATCTTCCCTTTTGGGCCATTGAATAGTTTATGTTAGTGTTATACTGTGGTCCAATAATGTTGTTAAAACATTGTTTATAAAAATAAACATTAAGATTATCAAATCCTCTTACCTAAAAGATTATCGGAATTGGAACGTTTTCTAACGTTCAGGTTAGATGATCCCTCTGGAACATTCAAAATAATCTCCACATCTAAAAACAAACCAACCAACCAATGAAAACAAGTTTGTGACGTACACTACTTGAAGAGCTATCCCAAAGGACAGAGCAATGACTTTTATTATGTTTTGATGAAAATTATCGTACCTTCTTTCGGGATTCGTTTTATGTTGCCTTCATTTAGCGTACACAAAGTACCATCCCCATCGCATACGCCACAATTATCAAACTTCTTCCCCGAGTCAAGAACGTTATCACAACCAACTTTCTACAGAGATGAAAGTAAATGTTACAACAGGTCAAAATTTCGTGAGAAAAATAGCAGCAGAAGAAAAGAACTAGCAGGATTTTGCATCAGATACACAAATTCACAAGCTATTTCAGATCTGCACACACAAGTTGTCATAAAGCTGTCGATATCAGGATGTTTACTCATTGCTTGTTCCCAGTTGTTGTGACAAGTCTGGAACAAGTTGTTATTACCTTGTTACAAGATTGATGACGGCAACAGACTTGCTACAGGCAGTTCGCAGCAAGTTACTACGAACCTGTTGCCATCAACTTGTTGAACAACTTGTTACGTGCAGACAATTGTTGGAACAACTTGTTGCGAGTCTGTTGGCCTCATCAACGTTGTTACAAGGTGATAACAACTTTGTTCCAGACTTGTCAACAACTGAGAACAAGCAATGCGAAAATATTTTGTTGGCACGCTATGACATTTTTGTGCGTGTATACAAAGTATGTATTTTCTTTATTAATGAGATAGAACTTCGTGAGGAATTAAGCTGCTGGTTGTCTTGACCCCGTCCAGGTTTCCTGGCTTCCATGATACTCACATTCAAGTATAAACGATGGTAATGTTTAAACATAAGTCTTACTTACCCTACATTCCCCATCGATGCAAATATCCAGAGCGGAGTTGTCGTTGCAACGAATGCCATTCTTGATAACATTACCCATCAATATTTTCTTCCTAGATCCGCCTTTAACACACGACACCACGCAAGGGTTCACTCCATCTAAGATGAGAGATTTCTGATCAATCAATTATTATATCAAACTAGTAATATATGTGGGAAAACACAATGACTACGCTATACATTATTATTATTAACACATTCATCTCGTACCTTGGGTATCGCTGGTGTTTTCTTTCCTACAAGGTCCAGTTGTGAAAGTTATATCATCCAAAGCAATATCACTCCAGTAGCTTTGTTTACGATGAGCTTCGATAATGAGCTGCAAAGCAAATAGTATTTACTACAGATTATCCCCACTATCAGTGCAGAAAGAAACCTAAACTAAACTAACTTTATCTACACTGGATAGCTCTATCAGTTCTAAACTGTTCTTCCTAGAGGTCCAGTAAGGATCATCTCTTATTGATCTAGTGTTACTACAGGAGGAAACCTAAATTAAACTAACTTTATTCATACTGGATAGCTCTATTAGTTCTGAACTGTTCTTCCTACAGATCCATTAAGAGTCCTCTGCAAGGACAAATTGATTAAAATTTGGTTAAATTTAGATGAAAATTGGACGAGAAATTAGCAAACGTTGGTCTTGCTTTCCTGGGCGTACGAAACTGGATGCATAATAAGACCATTGCATAATTTACGCCCATATTCTAAAAGCTCACTCGCACTCAACGATTGGCACTTCAATCTGAGCTTCTCTCGAGTGTCAATGCTGTTTTTGAATAACTGGAGGGTTAGTGTCGTACCTTACTATGTGACTACTCACCCGCGCCAGCTATTCAAAAACAGCATTGACACTCAAGAGAAGCTCAGATTGAACCTCCACTCATTGAGTGTGAGTGAGCTTTTAGAATACAGGCCTTATAGTCTCGAGTGCCCTTTATTCAAATACTGAAGCTTAGTATCCACCTCATGACTTACATTATACAGGCTATCTTCTTTAATATCAACTTGAGCATTCAACCAGCGGTCCCCTTCATTAGTATGCCGCGCCCACAATATCCTACGACCAGCAGCATTGCTCCTCACGACTTTCAGACTTCCCATGCCCTTACCAAACATATGGTAGTAGAACGAGAGGCACGCGCGACGGACTCCTAGGTCAGGGCTGGCTATGGCCGCTTTGTCTTTGGGTCTTACTGGACTCGAGGCTTCAAAGTAAATGTATTGACCTGTGTGGAAAAAGTGTGGAGTTTGATTAGGCCCCGTTTACATGAGACCGGAACGAAGTCAAACCGGGACCACTTCGTTTCGGTCATAGTATTATCTATAATAGATGTTTACATGAGACCGGGACGAAAATAACTCAGACCGGTCTCAAGTCATTCCGCCTGCTGGACCGAACCGACTGACTTCAGACCGGCATGAATTCAGACCGGGATGAATGTAAACACAAACACATTTCAGACCGGTCTCGGCTGTAACCTTGACATTGGAACAACACATGCTAACAAAATCCATCTAAAGGGGAATAAATTGAAAATTTTGTGATCTTCGTACCGGTCTCATGTAAACATGTTGACAATTTCAATTTTCATTCCGGTTTGACTTCGTCCCGGTCTCATGTAAACGGGGCCTGAGTTGAAGGGTTCTCGTAGATGGATATTTCGAATTTAAATTTTGTATATTTGTCAGATCTAACCAGGAGCAGTTGCGAAAAATGTTTTGGTATTACTGACTGAAAATTAGAGAATTAAAAAAAATTATTATTATTATTATTAACTATAGGCCCTCTGGCAGAAATGAAACATATGGCCTAGCGTGAAGAATATTCTATTGATATTTATTTTGAAAAACGCTGACTTCCTGAAATAACTAAAAAGCTAAACAAGTCAGTAAGGTAAGCTGAATTAATTCTCATCAATGCTCAAAAATGAGTGTGAAACTCGATAAACAAACAAACAAACAAACAAACAAACAAACAAACAAACAAACAAACAAACAAACAAACAAACAAACAAACAAACAAACAAACAAACAAACAAACAAACAAACAAACAAACAAACAAACAAACAAACAAACAAACAAACAAACAAACAAACAAACAAACAAAACTTACCACGTGTGGAGTTTGTTGTATGATCAACAGAGGGTCCTGTTTTTGAGGTTCTTGTTTTGCCTCTATTCAGTGTCCAATCGCGTTGATCGTCTCGTTTCAAATTTATCCAGGCACAGAAATTATGTTCAAATGTACAGTTCAGATTCACTATATAAAACATTATTAGTGGCAATGACAGTTAGTACATTTAATCCGGCTTTAATTTAAAAAAAACTAACTAATTATATTTACTGACTAATATAACCCTATCGGGGTTAATAACCAGAGAGGCCCAGAAAGTGAGAAAGATACATTTCGTTTTGGTCCAGTAATTTATACAGGAGGAAACGTGAACTAATCTAACTTTATTTATACTAAATAGCTCCATCAGTTTAAACTAAACATCTTTATTTATCCTCACGTGCAAACTTAATCATTAGTGCTATAAAATAAGAGTTCAGAAAAAGATGCAGATTACATTCAGCATTAGATGAAGATGTACGCCCGTATTCTGAAAGCTCACTCACACTCAAAGAGTGAAGATTCAATCTGAGCTTCTCTCGAGTGTCAATGCTGTTTTTGAATAGCTGGAGGGTTAGTGTCGTACTTTACTATGTGACTACTCATCCTCCAGCTATTCAAAAACAGCATTGACACTCAAGAGAAGCTCAGATTGAATCTTCACTCTTTGAGTGTGAGTGTGCTTTTAGAATACTGACGGACGATAGATTCCATTCTACCTGCATTTTCGTCGTAATAGGACCAGGTTCGGTAGCGATCCTTCTTTCTACCAATCACAGCACATTGATTCTTTACTTCGTTTTCGCGCAAAGGAATTGTTTGTTCACAATCCTGTAAATAATAATAATCAGGATATATCGATAATGAAACGAGAATGTAAAAACTTTCTTTACGTTGATGACTTCTTACGTACTTTTATCTTGCAAATTTCTTGCTCTGTTGAATTTCCAACACAATCTTTCCCACCATAACGCGGTCTAGAAAGACACAATAGGTTTTTCACTGTCTCCATTTTATATTTTCCTATGCTCCTTTCTGGATCACTTAACTTTGAAATTCCTTAGCAGGGAAAAAGTTTGAAAGGGATGTATTCAGTTTTCACATCGAAACTTCCACTCAATCCTGATTTCCATATGATCGCGAACGTGTTGCAACTATCGTCAGAGTAATGTTCACGACCGAATGGAAACATGAAAAAAAGACTTGTCGCGACACGCTGGCAACAGTTCACGACAGTTGCAATAATGTCGTCGAGATCAGTGAACTCTAATAATAACGTTATTATTAGAGTTCACTGGTCGAGATCATTGAACTATAAATAAAACTATAATTATAGTTTATTTATAGTTCAATGGTCGAGATAGACTCGAGTTCAATCACAACGACAGTTGCGTCATGTTAAAAACGTGTCGTAACGGTTATTTTTAGTGGAAACACGAAAATGACAGCGTGGCAACAGTTTGTCTTTTTAAAACTGCCGCCAGCTGCTTGTGCGATTCCTGGATACGAAATTAACTACAGCCATATGGAAACACGCATAAAAATCATTCACGACAAACACTTCACGGCACGTTCGCGACACGTACACGTAAACACACACAAGTTGTAACAAACCTGCAGCAGACTTGTAGCAATGCTGTTCCAACCATTAACTTGTCAACAGGATGTGTTCGCACTGCTTGTTCCCAGCTTGTTGACAAGTTGTCAATGGCTTGTTGACAACATGCATGAAATGCTACAAGGTTGTTGAGTTCAACAGACTTGTTACAAGTTGTTCCAACAACTTGTTATCGTCCTGCAATTCAACAATTTGTCAACAAGTTGTGAGTGACAAGCTTGTAGCAACATGATAAAATAGCAGCATTGTTACAACTTGTTGACAAGCTTGCTACAAGCCTGTTGCAAACGTACGCATCTTGTTGACAAGTTGTGAGATTATTATGTGTGTAGGCGACACATTCGGGACAGTTACGACCGACCATATGGAAACCAGGCTTCCCGGAAAACAGCGCTCGTTCTTTTGTGAGGTGACCGATATTTAATAGATAGCTTAAGATCTACGACGTCGACGCCAGCTAGGACGTCAGAGCTAAGCAGAGGACTGGGACTAGGACGTCGTCCTAAATAATAAACTTCCACTTAAGTTTCACGACGTAGACATTTAAACTATAAATATTTACATGCTTTTGAAAATGAATTTAAAAGAGCCGTGTGAATCCATTACCGTTTGTTATGCTCTTGTATTTACGACGGTAAAACTCTTGTTGTGAGGTTGTCGACGTTTGGTGGACGACGAGCAAATTGAGAGAGACACATGCACACTTCAAAAACTATTACCAATTTACTTCTGCTTGCCGCCCTAAATATTTGACGTCGTAGATACTTGAGCTATCGACTTACTTAGGACGACGTCCTTAATTAGCCCTGACGTCCTAGCTGGCGTCGACGTCGTAGATCTTACGCTATCTAATATTTGCCATAATAAACACAACCCACCTCGGGCTATCGCAAGACCTTTTGCGTGTACGAATGCCAAAGCCACACTCTTGAGAGCAAGTGTCCCATTTCTTCCAGTCACTCCAGTTTCCGTGAATAGCTTTTGGCTTTTCTATCGTCTCCGTTCGTCGGATACAGCGACCGCTAATACACCACTAGAACGGAAATAACACTAAAGTTTAGTTAAAGCGCTGGGAAAACGAAAAACACTTTTGCGCCAACATATTTTAAACATAATAAGTTTGTAGACGTTCTCTGGTTTTAAATATTTATTTATTACGAGCTTTAGTCTGCAGTCTTCAACGGATGGATTACAATGAGATTGTGACAATTACAACGGTTTACAATTACATATAGATGCAAAATGACAAATATGACAGTTCCGCCTATGTATCCTGTATCGCCCATTAATCATGTATATAGGCGGAACGGTCATTTTTTGTCATTTTGTATCTATATGTAATTGTAAACCGTTGCAATTGTCACACTGTCATTGTAATCCACCTGTTGGACTGCAGACTGGCAGTCGAAAGCTCGTAATAAATATTTAAAACCATAGAACGTCTACAAACTTAATTATGAATAATCCAGGTTTCCCTCAAACATATTTAAATATTTTAAACAGTAAAACAGTTAAAAACAAGTTTTCGAAGATGGACAATCATTAGCCTGTAAAATAGAAGATTACACTATGGGGTTTCGGTGGCGAAGTGGTTAGCGCACTTGCCTTTCACCTCTAAGGCGCAGGTTCGAATCTCAGTGACAACTTCTCAATGTGACTCGAACCCAGTCCTCATGTGAAAAGAGTAAAAATCAACGCTCTGCCGAAAGTCGTGGGTTTTCTCCGGGTAATCCGTGTTTCCTCCCACAGGGAAAGTTGACAGGGTGGGTTAGGCACATAGGTCTGGAGGCAGATCATTAATGAGGTATGGACTAATAGCGGCTGCTCAAGCGCCATTTGTAAGCTCAAAGTGTACCTCGGTCTGCTTCACGTCAGTCCGGTTCTATCTAGCTATTCATAATGTAACCAGTCACTGAAAAGCCCTGATAGGGAGTGTGCTGTGAAATATCTGTATCTGTATCTGTATCTGTATCTGTACTAATGCTTTGCAGGGTGTGAAGGTCGACGTGGAACTTTGTAAAAGGGAAACAGGTTTTGGTAGGTGATGATGATCATGGGGATGCTAGTGATCATGGATGGTGGGTGGAGTAAATCCATTTACCAAGTCAAATCCGAGTGAAAGTGAGTCACGTGAAAAAAGACGAAATTGAATAAAATTTACAATCAAATAGGGGGTTAGGGTACTAAGTCATTGAACTACAAAGACCGCTAAACAGTGACTCGGGCATTTGACTCATGCAGGCACGGATTTGACTCGGTTAACCGACAAACTCATGGTGATGGTGGTGAATGGTGATGATGATGATCATGATGATGATGACAGTGAAGATTATGCTGATGGTGGTTAAGGGTTACTTTACCTTTCTTATTCCACATTCAGTTCCATTCAAAGCCGGAGCTCTCATACTTTTACACAAATGCTTGTAAGGCGAGGGCATATTGCACCAGAGTACTCGGCATGGATCGCGACGGAACTAAATAATTTAAAAATTCAGAGTCAACCGTCAAACTTATTTACTCTTCATAATAGTTTAGTCTCGATCTGTTTCAAAATGAACGTTGGGAGCACAGGCTGCAAAGCACTCGAAGATCACTGAAGATTTGCGATCAAATCGAGATTGAAGAATCGCCTTGATTTGCGATCAAATCAATTCTTTGATTTGCAAAGATCAAGATTTGCGATCAAGGCCATCAAATCAAGATTTGCGATCGGCTATAGACTAAATTTTGATCAAGGCAAGAAGAAATCCAACACCACAGCTAGAAAGCGCGTCTTAGAATGAGTAAAACGGCAAAGATTGGTTGCGAAATGTTGTAAAATGAAGAAAATATAGCCCTGTGAAGCAGACATTCCAACCACTGGAGGTAAAAATTAGGGAGACTGTTCAGTGAATTGAAATCTAGTTCTTCTGGGGGAAAATAATAAAAATTAAGTCTTCTGAAATGGCGTTTCCTGCATTTTGGGAATATGTTGTTATAAGTGATCCTATAAATTGCCATAAAGCAACTTCAAAAAGGTCAAGACAGACTATTATGTTGCTAAAAACAGTATATTTATCATTTTTTATGATATTTCCTGAATATTCTGATAAATCGGGAGAATTTGATAAAAATCGGGAGACCGGGAGATTGCATGAATTTTCGGGAGACTCCCGGTAAAATCGGGAGAGTTGGAATGTCTGGTGAAGTGTGAAGTTCGCAAAGTTTGTATATGTTTGTATTACGCGCGGTGAAAATGGTTATTTTTCCCGGGCGTAATGCAAATATATACAAAATTTGCGAACTTCACAGGGCTATATTCACTCATTTTACACCATTTCGCAACCAAACATTGCAATTTTACTCATTTTAAGATGCTCCTTCCACCTATGGCAATGGATTTCGTTGTTCTTGTCTAGATCAAAATTTTGTCTATACCTGCAATCATCCATTCGCCATGTACTTTCGAGCAGAGCACTCAAACATCTTAATACTTACAACCGTGCAGGACTTGTATCCCTTGCCGAAATCAAACAGACATTGATCGTCAGTCGAGTAATGAACCCCAGGATATCTGTGTATGAATGGCAGATCTTCCTTGTGCTTTTTGCCAGGTTTGTCGTTCAGGCAGATAAAATTCCTGGAGAAAAAACATTGTGAAAATGGCCGTTTTTAGAGACGCGTTATGCGTCTGGACGCATAATGCGTCTTCTATATTATTCGTTTAGTATAAAGACGGGACGAATAATTCGACGAACTATCAGCATATATTGTTCGTCTGGTTATGCGTCCTCCGTATAAAGACGGGCACAAGACGCATTATGCGTCTGGACGAACTATTATCGGTTGTGCGTCTCTTAAGACGAAGAATCGAACATAGTTCGTCCAGACGCTTAATGCGTCTTCTGCCCGAGGACGCATAACCAGACGAACAACAAATGCTTGCCCAAGTTCGTCCAGACCCATTATGCGTCTCTAGTTTAAAAACGGCCAATGATTACTCACTACTGGTTTTAATTGGCGATACAGCACCGTGTAAATTGGTCAAACATTTGGTCACCTAGCAAATCCATGCTTGTGAACCTTCATACTAGATAACTTAAAAAGCTCAAGTTCCCTCGATCGTTACATTAATCCGACTTAAGGTTGTTTCATAAAAAAACAAAAACTTCACATCCTTCGTATTCTGGATTCGCTTTCTCTCAAGGGCAAACAATTCCTTTCCCTGATGTTATATTTTCTTAAACGTTCGAGAGAAAAGCTAGCAAGGTTTCGTAAAAATATTTCTGGATACACATGACGATACCATACCAAAACGCAAGCTCGAAGACTTCCCTGTGGCCACTATTTGGTAAAACAAAGACTTTCATCCGTCCTACCTGATACTGCCCATAAGTTCTTTACGACTACACGTAGACCACATAAAACGGCCTAATCTGGACTGAACAAGAGGCGCCATGATGCTACCGTGACTTGTTACAGAAGCACACCTGTTTCTTTCCCCGTCGTGTTCCATGCCAAGCCTGGAATAAATTATACCAAAAATTTAAGATCGTGACAATATATATTAATACATACATGCCTGATTAATCCTTAGCTTAAACAAACTACCAAATATTGCTTTTCTGAAACAATAAAGCATGGTTTCCTAACCATATTTCACAAAGGTGGACAAACCAGGAAACATTGTTTCCTAGCACATTATTTCTTAGCCATGTTTCCTAAAGGTGGAAAACCAGGAATCATTGTTTCCAAGCCAGGACACATTGTTTCCTAGCCATGTTTTCCAAAGGTGGACAAAAAAAGGAAACGTTAACAATATTTTCCGAAGATGGGAAAACCAGGAAACATTGTATCCTAGCCATGTTTTCTGAAGGAGGAGAAACCAAGGAACATCGTTCACTAGCCATGTTCCCTATGGGTGGACAAACCAGGAAATTAATCATGTTTTCCGATAGTGGGCAAAACAGGAAACATTGTTTCCCTAGGACATTGTTTCCTAGTCATATATTCCGAAGTTGGAAAACCAGAAAACATTGTTTCCTATAGCCATATTTCCCGCTAAGGAAATGGGCAAACCAGGAGACTTTTTTCCAACTGTATTTCCTGAAGCTGAGCAAAGTAGGAACCAATACGAAATTTGTTTATTTTCTCCTGATATTGAACTGATCAATTTGAATTCTGCCTAATGAATTGAAGGAATGAGTACTTACGAGTGACCAACTTCGTGAGCAATTATAAATGCGGACGGAAAACCATCTTCCTGATTCAGAGAGCAACTTCTCACCGGATGACACATCCCGTAGACAGGGGCATAGCCAGCTATACAAAACGAGAAGAGATGACATTAGATGTACATACGTAAAAACGTGCAAGTTGTTATAGATCTGCACACAAGTTGTAACACGGTTGTTGTCAAGCCGATGTCAGGATGTGTTCGCACTGCTTGTTCCCAGTTGTTGTGACAAGTCTGGAACAAGTTGTTATCACTTTGTTACAAGTTGTCCCAACAAGACTAATAACACAGACTGTTTGTAACAAGCTTGTTTTCACCAACTTGTTACGTGCAGACGATATTAGAGACCTTACGATTTAGGACAATAATGCGACGACAACGGCTACCAATACAATAAATCATTGAAATGAATTGAATAATTACAATATATGAATAATTTAGACATTGTCCTCGCTCTGTTTACAACACCAAATCACAGATTTTCACGTCTTGATACAACGGCTGAATTTCAAGCCGCAACAAGTGCAACTTCAAACTGGGTTCAGCAGAACTCTTCCCAACCATAAAACCCATGTCTTCAACTTCTAAGACTGTATTAAATTCATATACGATTGAAATATACGACGAATTATCTTTACTACCATTTATTTGAAGGAGTTTGTTTTGGCCGTCGTCGTCGCGTTACCGTCATAAAATCGGACTAGCATACTGGTTGAATTGGTTGAATGTCTCTATTGGAACAACTCGTTGCGAGTCTGTTGGCCTCATAGACCTTGTTACAAGATGATAACAATTTCTTCCGGACTTCTCAATAACTGGGAACAAGCAGTGCGAACACATTTATATTTCTACGTGGGTATGAGATAAAACGTTAACTACTTCAGGCGTTGAAGAAAGATAATTGAAACTACCTACCAGCAGTACCAAACTGTTTTCTATAATGAAAATAAGAAAAAAACCATCATGAAACTTTGTGCAATTGTAGTAAAAATGAAATTTATAATACTTTTGTTTGTGGAAACACCACGTAAATTTATTACTGCAAAGCTTTCGATCCGTAAGCCCGGATCTTCATCAGTGCCAATAATATTTTGTTCGTGGTGTTACTAATTTTGGGGTGGTCTTTTTAGTCATTTGGTTCATTTCTTAATTTGGGCACTTTTTAACTCTCGTCCCCAGTCCTCTCATCAACTTCGGAATGGCTAATTACAGACAGCAGCAGTACATACCTTGTCAAGAATGTTGCATGGTCATGAAACTTTGGGTCGTCATCTGTTCGGCCTTGTCTTATCCTGTACATGAACTCACAAGCTGATAACAAACTCTTGTTTGGGTTACTTCTATGTAGCACTACACCTTCCTATTCGGTGAATAAAGATGAGAAAATAATGTAAACAAACATGCGAACAGACATGGATACAAAACATATAGACACTAAAACAACAAACGCGAAACAAGCAAAATAACAAACCTAACTAACAAACATACACAAGCAAGCAAGCTAACAAAAAACACGAAGAAACAAGCAAAGTGATAAACCAACCAAATTTATAACAAAACAACAAACGAAAAAAATAAACAAACTGTAGAATAAACACAGCAACACTGTAAGCACACCCCATAGGAAAAGTATATGTAAAACCTTTTGAACATGAAGAACTCACCGGATCTTTATGTAACAAGACAATTCTGACAAGAACGTAATTAATGTCAAATCCAACCGTTTTGTGTTTGAATATGAATGAAACCTGGCAACAAATAAATGGTGAAGAGTATATCACATCCATTTAAAGTTAACCTTTCAATCATTTTGACCAATTAAACTCATTTATAAATTTTATAACTTTATAGCAACACAAAATACAATTCAGTGAAGGATAAAGATCTTAATTCCGATTGTTTTATTAATTACCAGTTTATTAGAAACGTTCAAAGGCATGCTAATGGTGGAAGATGAATCAGACGGTGTATAATATAAAAAAATTGGCCAAACAGCAACAAACAGGAAACATGTAAGTTATTAAATAGTAAATCGTTTTTTGCTAGGCAATCTGATTGAGTCAGATACTAAGTTTGAATGCCAGCCTGACTCTCTGTCTACTGTGTGATATAATTACCAATGATATAATTAATAACTATAATTTAAAAATTCATTAATAATTCACGAGGAAAATACAAAAGAAATGAATGTTTAATCAATGTTTGTAAATCGGATAAAGATTTGTCCTGATTTACATAAACTTCAGCTTTGATTTTCTCGGCACAGACAATGTTTATTTTTAAAATTACTTTAAATTACTTTAGTTCGGCTCGAGTTTGTATATCAGATACAGATCGGCTGCTCATGTTTTATCTAGTATTTATTAATGGAGCTAAATGCCCAAATGGCAAGCAGAATTAATGAATTAATGAATTACTAGTACATGCAGCATACCATATTCATCAAGGCGAGTACATAACGTGACACTCTTTCCTTCCCATGGAATTTAACAACAGATTTATCAGCGACGGTCATCGACTCGATGTATTTCTTTCCTATTTTGGCACGGATTTCTTTCTCGCTTGTTGGAAGCAATTTCATTCCACCTTGCAACAAAATAATAACCAACTGAGCTACACAGGCCAGTTGTCGTGCTCTAACCACAAACATGGGCAAATATAAAGACTTTGGGCATCTATACACTCGATATAACTAATAGATGATTCATGCAGCTATGGACAATAAATTTTGATCTAGGCAAGAAGAACAAAATCCATTACCAAAGCTTCATGGTATATAGAGCATGTTAAAATTAGTAAAATTGCAAAGTTTGGTCGCGAAATGTTGTAAAATGCGGAAAATATAGCCCTACGAAATTTGCAAATTTGTATTAATTTGTATTACGCACGGGAAAATGCACCACTTTCGGCCCAAATGTGGTGCACTTTCCCGCCCGTAATACAAATTAATACAAAATTTGCAAATTTCGCAGGGCCTATATTTTCCGCATTTTACAATTATATTTCGCAGCCAAACTTTGCAATTTTACTAATTTTACCATGCTCTTTCTAGCTCTTGTGATGGATTTTGTTCGTCTTGTCTAGATCAAAATTTAGTCTACAGCTGGAATTGCCCATTGTAGATGGTTGAAATTTCGAGAGTTATGCATGTATTAACTTAAAAATTCAGAAAATTTCACTCTATATATATATATATACCAGCGCAGACGAAAGTACGCCTTGATTTTCGAGCAAGTATTTTGCATGCGGCCACCAAACGTGTAGTGCAAATAGCCCTGGTGCAGAACTATTATCATGTGGAATTTCATGGCAATGTAATCAATAATTTTGGAATGGCAACAAAATCCCTTAAAATAATTAGCTGTCCGCCATCCCAGCGGGCAAAATGACGTTTATCCAACGTTGGAAATGACCTTCCAGACGTTGGATAGACGTTGAAAAAGGGTTGACTATGCAAGTTGGATCGACGTTACTGTTTCGACGTTGAAACAACGTTGAAATTAGGTTGCCAATCTCGTCAACCATAATTCAACGTTGAATCCACGTTAAAACAACGTTGAGATTGGTTCACAAATCGACGTCGTACATTTAACCATGAATGAACGTTAATTCAACGTCTGTTGGCTGTTGTTGAACCAATGTTTGTAAAACAACGTCAGAGCAACGTAGATATTAGGTTGTCGACGTCGCAACCTTTTTTCTACCAAATTTCAACGTTGAAACAACGTCGTGTGCCCGGTGGGATCTTGGATACATTTTTATGTCATTATCGGTGATGTTAGTGACGTCAAAAGCGTGGCTAGCCATATAAAACTATACATCTAAATGACCAAATAACAGTAAGTCTTGTTTGAAAAGTTGTCAGTCACTTTCTTATTTGAAACAGTTACCGAAGCACGATTTTGAGCTCATAATAACCATGCAATTGTTCTCTGGATAAAATACTTGCGTGACCCTGCTTATGACGTAACATGCACATCCGCCAAAATCCAAGATGGCGGAATGCTCGCTGATTTGTGTTTTTTTTCTGTCAAAATATCTCAAGAAATAATAAAGTTACGCAAAATCGGTAAAGGAGATTTACTTATGATTTTAAAAGTTCTTCCAAATGAAATAACAAAAAATTATGTTGCTATATCCTTTACTTACGTGGTAACGTGATAAAAACGTTCGTCCTTCTTGTCTGCTTATTCTTCCTAGGACTATATTCTTGTTTATTCCCAACCAACAGTACTTGCTCAGTTTCCTCGTCTACAGCCAACCATCTGTGTGAAGTGAAAGTGTTCACTTTTCTTGAAGTTCCGGGCATCAACGAGGCAAAATAGGTACGCTTTTTCCTTCTGTCTACCCACATTAACTAAATCGAGATGAAAGAATTCAAAATGATATAGAAGATACTTTAACAGGAAATTCTCTTCGGAACTTTGATTCACATAAAAAATAAGCCACCAACAGACTTGTTAAAACACAGTTTTTCATTTTGAATAGCTGGAGGATTACGCCTGTACTCTAATTCTCTAAAAGCTCACTCACACTCAATGAGTGGAGGTTCAATCTGAGCTTCTCTTGAGTGTCAATGCTGTTTTTGAATAGCTGGAGGGTAAGTAGTCACATAGTAAGGTATGGAACTAAACCTCCAGCTATTCAAAAACAGCACTGACACTCAAGAGAAGCTCAGATTGAACCTCCACTCTTTGAGTGAGAGTGTGAGTTGAGCTTTCAGAATACAGGCGTTAGTGTGGTACCTAATTACTATATGTGACTATACTCACCCTACAGCTGTTCAAAAACAGCACTGACACTCAAGGATGCTCAGATTGAACCTCCACTCTTTGAGTAGGAGTGTGAGTTGAGCTTTCAGAAAACAGGCGTAAAACTTAGGCAAAATATTAACTTGGGCGAAACTATAATCATGTATCATACCTTAATCATCCGTCCACTTCTGTTGATAAACGTGAGGAAGCTGAATTGAATATTTCTTCGTCTCGATGTCTGTCTGGAGTTTGCCGGCTCTACGTGGAACAGAACAGGAATAGTTGTGGCGCCACCTGGGTTTTAATTGCGGAGAGGGGGGAGCAACTTCATAATTTGTGAATCACAATTCTAGGAAGATCTGGGGGCATGCTCCTCCGAAACAAAGAATTTTGGGTCACTGAAACGGCATTTCCAACCTGCATTTTGAAGGCACTTGTAAAGGTCTTAATAACCCACATTTTAAATTAACAGTGTCTAACAATGATTTCATGCAGAATACTTGACAATATATTTCAGTGGGTGACATAGTCACATAGACCTTTGTATCTTAAAACAAAGTTCAGCTAACCTCTGTGTCATGCCTGAGTTGGTATAGCACGTCAAAAAATAAAATACATTGTGACGTCACATGTATGATTGATTTTTGGACAGTTTTTAATTTTTGGACAGATGGCGCACTACGCTATTGCATTATATTAAATAATGACTTTTCAGCGCTGTTTCATTATATGATATAATAAAAAAAGTTATTTTACATTATATCATATCATGAATCAATATTTGATATCACAGTGTAACGCACAACATTGTATCAATTATCAAATCAGGACTTACACAAATGCTCGTGGTTTTATATAATGACTTTTTCGAAATGTCATGATATCATATCATGACTTAACGAAAATTCATGACATGATATAATGCTTAATGTTAATAACATTATATCAAATAATGACAAAAACGAATAAGTCATTATTTGATATAATATCTGTTCGTTTATCAATTATTTATATATGACATTTTTAGTCATGATCATGATATAATTAACGTTAAATAATTTTTGGACACATGGCGTTCCATGTTGCATGCAGTGGCGTAATGCTCACCCGTTAGGGGCCATAGCAACCGAGGGGGCTGCAGGTTATTTGATACAATGTAAACTAGCGATAATCTGTAAAATTTGAGAGGGAAATAACGACCTTCCAATCGCCCCTAACCAATCAACCCCCCCCCAATACAAAAGTGCTTCCTACGGTAGTGGCACCACCAATCAATCATCCAATTACCATACATGACTTACCTATCCTAGTGAGATCCAGACCATCAAATCCTAGGTCATATTTTGGCAGCTGACTGTGTCTGTAGATCAAGTGAGGTCTACCAGTTCCATTGAGTTTATCTTTGTCGACGTAAGAGTCATTGACAAGTGGTTCTATATAAAGCATGTCCTCATCCGTGTTCACCACGCCATACTGAAACAAAGACGGCAAAATTAGCATAACATGCATTAATTATTTTGTCTTAAAGCTAGTTGATGAACAAATCATCAAACCACGACATGATTTTCTATCAAAATACTTACACTGGAAAAAAATTAGTGAGATTCATACTATGGAATTTGGACAACTTGCATGTTACACTAAATTTTAATCTAAGTAAAGAGAAGGGAATCAAACGCCACAGCTAAAAAGAACATAATGAAATTAGTAAATTTGCAAAATTTGGTTGCGAAATGTTGTGAAGCTTGGAAAATATGACTGCAAATTTTGTATATGTTTGTAGTATTAGGCGTGCGGAATTGTTACCATTTTCGGCTCAAAAATGGTGCAAAATATGCAAAATTCGCAAGGCTATTATTTTCCGAATTTTACAACATTTCGTAACCAAATTTTGCAATTTTACTAATTTTAATAAGTTCTTTACGGAAATTTTTTCCTAGATCAAAAATTAGTCTAACATGCAAGTTGTCAATTGCATCACTAATCCATATAGTATATATATATATATATATATTATATATATATATATATATATATATATATATATATATATATATATATATATATATATATATATATATATATATATATATATATATATATATATATATATATATATATATATATATATATATATATATATATATATATATATACTATATATATACTATATACTATATGGATTAGTGATGCAATTGACAACTTGCATGTTAGACTAATTTTACATACTATTTCCAGACTAACATACATACTATTTCCTACTATATAAGTATGAAAATTGGATCTCCACACTACTTTCAAGTTTCAACTATATAGATATATGAAAATTGGATTTCCATATATACTACTTTCAACTATATAGATCCATACTACTACTTTCAACTATATAGATCCATACTATTTTCATAGTATAATGATTTTGAATAAAATTTCTAGTGTTATATTCACACTTTTTCCTTTTTTACTATTTAAGACAGATGTTAGCCCAAAGCGGTCATGCGTGGTAAGGCTATTAATGTGAACGGCAAAATTAAAATATAATTTTAACAACAAAGTGCCGCGAAGGATAACGCGATTATAACGCAATAAATATAACAGCTGAAATATGTATTTCGAAACTTTTTTTTACGTTTTGGTAAAACAAGTATGTACACGTTTTCACGCAATTTTTCTCCGAAAGCGAACATAGAAAACAAATAGAATTATCTGTAGCGTTGACTGCGCATTATCAAATGACGCGTAGGGATAATTTGCACGCAATTGAATCATAACATGTAGTTAAGACTGGATTCAAAACATACGCATCAAAGTCTGTATATATTAATATTACAGTGGCGCATATTTTAACTTCTTTAAAAATCAAAATACAGAAGTATATATAAATGTGTTTTTATAAACGGGTTGATATTTTGATACAATTGAATCATAAGATCAATGTAGCTATAGTTGAGACTGGAAAGTTTAAAACATACGCATCAAAGCTTGTATTAATATTACAGTGCATGCATGACTCGTATTTTAACTTCTTTAAAAAGCAAAATACAGAAGTATATATAAATGTGTTTTTAACGGGTTTATGTAGCCTAGCTACCATATAAAGCGAGTCAACCATCCAAAAAGAAACCATTTGAAACTTGATTGTAAATTGCATGGCATTTGTTTTGAAACACATTTTAGTCCAACTATACGGCTATTTTATTTTTAGATTCATTTTCAATTTCGATCAGGTCCATTGTTATAAGGTATCCACGCACGCAGCATAAAAGAGGTGCCGCGCTTTTCAAATTTAATGCGTTTTGGCAAGTCGTTTACACGGCGTATTAAATCTGTACGATTCATCAATCTTATGGTTAATTTATAATCGTCGCAGTACTATAACATATTCAAACATAATTGGCCAGAAATCAAAAATACAAGTGAAAACTTGAACAACGTCAGGGAAGTCAGCTTATATACATAAAAGCAAGAGCTTGGACCTTGGTATAAATGAAACAAAAAAATTATTGTGGCGAAAAATGTAATTATACAACGAAATTGAAGATTTAGTTGGATTTAATATCACAAAAGGTTTGTTTATAATTATTACTTGGGTAAAGCATGAATGATAATCTCCAGACGTTTTACAATATGTTTTGCACATACAATGTATATCGAAACTTAAATACTGCCTACCATATTATATGTTATTATATAATATATATATATATATATATATATATATATATTCATACATAGTTCATAATTACATTGACATTCAGTATATAGTTCATAATTTCCAGTCTTAAATCCGTCTGACCGTGTAGCTCAGTTGGTAGAGCGTCGATCTAGTAATTCGAAGGTCGCGGGTTCAAAACCCAGCCGCGGCAGGCAATATCTTTGTGCCTGCGCGCGGTCTGCAAATTATGAAATACTATATATATATATATATATATATATATATATATATATATATATATATATATATATATATATATATATATATATATATATATATATATATATATATATATATATATATATATATATATTATATAATATATATATATATTATATAATATAATCTGTACGATTTATCAATCTTATGGTTTATTATTAGAGACCTGATGTGGTTAACTGATATGGAGACCTGATATGGTTTAATAGAACTGATATTGTTCACTATATCCAGTGTATCAAGCTAGCTTAATGGCCGTAGTTCAATGCACTTCAATCAATCACATACTTTACTAAACACTATCTATAGAAAAGTATTTTGTTGACAAGCTTGTCCAGACAAGAAATCTAAATGCTAATTGGGTCTAAACTGTCTGTGCCAGTGCAGGTTGTGCCAATAATGTTAATATATAATTGGGTCTAAATCTGTCAGGGTTTAAAATTATAGAGCTGTCAGTCTTATATATACTGTGTCCGCGATGTTAAATGAAAAATGTCAATATGGCCTAAATCTTACTTAAATCCTACTATACGTGGTGGTCCAGTGTAGGTATAATATTCTACAATAAGCTACCGTGGTTTGTGTCCATGAACTACCTGCATGAAAAAGATATCTCAAACGTGGTGGTCCAGTGTAGGTAGTGTTCTATACAACTGTCGTGATTTGTGTCCGAAGTACCTGAAAAAGACTTACTTATACTCATAAATATTTAACCAATGGCAATTAGCCCACTTGCAGCAAAAACGAAATTGCATTTCTTAAATTTAAGTAAAATATATCCCTTTTGACGTGCATGTGACAAGCCAATAATGAAATACACAGACAATCGACAAACATTAGTTGAATAAGCCCTTTTGATTAATGTTAAGTCGATAGCTTTGGCAGCAACAAAGCACCCGTGCATTTTACATCAAAGTGGCATAATTAACAAAGCACCGGCACTAGCAAGGGTAATTGAGATTTACTATTTTTAAACACTTTTCTCTAAATCATTCATTTCGCGAAAGAGCTTTAATTGGATTCTATTTGAGTTTTGATTTATTATGTTTCGTAGCAAAGAAGCGTGTCACAAATGCTCACTTGGCAGCGGCGAAAGAGCGTGCCTGATTAACGGTCAAATATCCTCAAGACGTTTCTCAGTAAAAGTTTCAGCATTCATCAAGATCCAAGTTAATTTCTTTTCAAAGGTAACATGTGCGAACTGCAATTACATATGAAGATAAATATGCCTTAAAATGTATCAATAGCCCTTTAATAGTGGATTCTCAACTGCGATATATAAATACGAATAATCCTTTGGATATATGTCACAATTCGTGCTTGCTGCCACTTTGACTCTTTCTTTCCCATATGCATTCGTTCTTCTGCTCAACGTATATGTACATTCGATGCATTTTGTGTATCTTCATCGTGTTCTTTCAAACGTTTCTTTCCCATATGCATTCGTCAATTCTTCTGCTGAACGTAACATTCCCTTCTGTGTATTTTCATCGGGTTCTTTCAAACGTTTCAAACCATTTTCCAAGTCTCTAGAACATATACACTGCTTCCTTATATTCGCATGATATAAACTACGTGTATCGTTTATCTTCGAGTGTATTTCTTTTACTTGTTGCTATATACAGTATATACAGTTCCAACATTCCTAAAGAATGCTTTTCTGCATGCCGAAAAGCCTTTCCTCTGCGAAATAACGCCGATTCCTAAAACTGTATTTTCTTTCAATGCAAACATTCTTATCTTTTTGAAACTGAGTCATTCAATTTTTCTTTTTTCTGGAACTATATGAAACCATATTTGTTTTGGACAAAAAATTTTTGTAGCAACAAAAAAACCCAGCCATACCCATTTCAGTACAACCATTCGTTGAACATGAATTTGCAAAAGGAACAGTTTGCTCTGAGTGGATAAGGAAAATTGGAAGGCGTGGTTTCAAAACGAAATATACACAGATTATGCATGGTCACTAAGGGTTTACGGTTTATCTCTGCGAGTGAAATGAAATCCACTGCCCTATATATATTTGCTATCCTTGAAAGGTATAATGTAGAGTTTTGCCATCCGATCATCTTCCTCCCATCTTACTACCAAATCGCTAAGAAATACGGTTTTCTATATAAATTTCTTTTCATTCATACTTTTAGGCCAACCAAAAGCGAAAGGACAGCTGAAGAGTTGAAGACAATTTAGTAATCGCCGCAGGATTCGGACTATTGCTGATTCAAAAGGGTGTCTGGAATTGTAGAAGGTAGCTCGCGTAGCTTTCAGCGCCGCACGTAAGAAATCACAGTTTCACCTTCTTCTCTTATTAAGAGGCATAAAGGAAGACGACTTTAATTTAGCTTTACAAGACGCAAAGGGGAATCTATCGTCTTGCAGAAACGCTTTTTCCTTTTTAAAGAATCGCACAGGAAGATTTTTGCAACGGAAACAAAGAAGAACGCCTCTCGCCAGGAAACGTTGATTTGTTTTTTAGAAGGAAAGGTTTTACAAGAAGCAACGAGAGTCAGTCGTTCTCAAAAATGAGTAACATAACCTGTCCCAATACCACCAACATCACAACGGCATCGCATTTCAACATAACTTTACACAATTTTAATTGTACAAATGGGTCGGCGACGGACAATCCAACATCTACTTGGACGTATGACTTGTATTCAAGCACTGCGAAAATAGTCGCATATTCAACGGTGTACAGTATTGTCTCAATCATTGCTTTGGCAGGTAGGTTTACCAATAGACCTTTCCCCTTTTAAGTGAAATTTTGATCTAGACAAGTCTGGACAAAATTTTCATCACAGCTTGAAAGAGCATCACAAAATTAGTAATATTCTAAAGTTTCGTTGCGAAATGTTGTAAAATGCGGATAATATAGCCTTGCGAAGTTTGCCGTTTTTCAGTCATTTTGCATTACAAATGGGAAATTGATAATCAGATGATCAAACTGATTATCAATTTCCCATTTGTAGTACAAAATGACTGAAAAACGGCAAATTTCGCAGGGCTATATCCGCATTTTACAACATTTCGCAACAGCTAAATTTTGGACTGTATTACTAATTTTGTGATGCTCTTTCAAGCTGTGGCGAACATTTTGCCCATGCAGACTTGTCTAGATCAAAATTTCACTTAAAAGGGGAAAGGTCTATTTGCTGAGTATACGAATAAGCAACTAGGGTTACTGAAAGGCAAACAACACAAGCGAGAACACATATATTATAGGCACAGTTCAACTTCACGACAAAAGAACTTGCTTAATAAGTCACTTGGTCTTTCTTACGACATCGTTTAACAACTGATTTAAGCAAATATTCAACCTAGTCTTCCAAATTTGCATGCACGATATACGATTATAGTTAACAAGCAACGCCTCTTCTTCATCTTAGGTAATTTCATGGTTTTCCTTGTAATGGCCATGAACCGTACGATGCATACCGCAACAAACGTATTGCTTCTCAATCTGTCCCTATCTGATATCTTGTTTGTCCTGTTTTCTGTGCCTGGTTTGCTGACGATGGAGATATGCAACGGTCGCTGGCCTTTCAGTGAAACCATGGGGAAGATGACGCAACAAACAACCATTCTCGTTGCGGCATCCTCAGTATTCACCATGATGGCCATAGCGTTTGAAAGGTAAGAAATAACTGTCCTGTTTTTACGTTAAATCAGTTTAAAGGTGATGTAAAGTCCGTAATGTAAACAAACGCTTTGTTTACATTTTGAACTCAGTGCTACAGTTGTAAAATATGATTAGATATATATTATACTGAATTTTGAACACTCTTCTGGTTCGCTATGCTTGTAAATGAATGCAGACTAGAGATTCAATTCAAGAAAGTTCGGAAGGTGCGAAATATTGACAACATTCCGAAGGTTGCTCCCCCATTGATGGAATGTGTTGATGCGCAGAACATATGCGCAGAACGGACTTTACAGCATCTTTAAAAGTAAACGAAGGCTGGTTTTATACACTATCAAAGTTTCTTTGACCACAGTAGGAATTTTACGTAGGTAAGTTCTAAGTTTTTAGGAATTTAAGAAGAAATGTTTGAGCATAGTTAACAGAGGCTGACTCGGTGTTTAACATGCACTGGGTCAGTTGCCTCAAACATTTCTTACAATCCTTCAAAACTTAAAATTTACCTGTCAAAAATTTCTACTATGATCACAGAAACTTTGATAGTGTAAATCAGGCTTAAGTAAGTGGGGGGTGTTGTTATCATCCTTACTTACAGCTAAGAATTCTAAGGGCGCCTTTGGCAGCCACCATATGGCTCGTGTTTGATCACGGAACATAGATACGGTGGAAGAGTCGGCTGGGGGATAGTCCAAGCCCACCCTGTCAACATTCCCATGTGGGAGGAAACCACAGAACTCGGAGATAATCCATCACTTTCGGCAGAGCGTTGAATGATTCTTTTCATATAAGTCCGCAGCGAGAATAGACCTTTCCCCTTTTAAGTGAGATTTTGATCTAGACAAGTCTGGACAGAAGTTTCATCACAGCTTGAAAGAGCATCACAAAATTAGTAATATTCCGAAGTTTCGTTGCGAAATGGTGTAAAATGCGGATAAGATAGCCTTGCGAAGTTTGCAGTTTTCAGTCGTTTTAGATTACAAACGGAAAATGATAATCAGTTTGATCATCTGATTATCAATTTCCCATTTGTAATCAAAATGACTGAAAAACGGCAAACTTCGCAAGGCTATATTATCCGCATTTTACAACATTTCGCAACGAAACTTTGGAATATTACTAATTTTGTGATGCTCTTTCAAGTTGTGATGAAATTTTTGTCAAGACTTGTCTTGATCAAAATCTCACTTAAAAGGGGAAAGGTCTATTGAACCCACGATCTCAGAGGTGAAAGCGGTTGCTTTGACGATTGCGTAGCCTGCGAACAGGCTCTCAAGCTGAATTGAGAGCCTGCATCGATGACTAATGAATTTGAATATCTGCGTCTCAAATCGTGACGCGAAATTCTCATTGGTCAGATGCTATAATTTATATGTTTCCGCTGAGTTCTATATATGTCAACTGCTGAAGCACTATGCATAAAAACACATTAACTGATCAAATTGGTCTTGGCCATCTTATCTCAAAGCACGAAATGTTCTGTTTTGAGAAAACAGTATTTAAAACATTGGAACTTTTGCTTGAATATCTTATATTTCGAAAAACAGTATAAACTGTACGGTCTAAATTTAGTTTGCACGGTCTAAATTTAGTTTGCACGAAAGTTGTAAACAACACCATATAAGGATAGACATTCCATATTTGGAAAAACGAACGTTACGGGGCAGATATTCAAATTCATTAGTCATCGATGCAGGCTCTCAATTCAGCTTGAGAGCCTGTTCGCAGGCTAACGATTGCGTCAACGAAGCCCCAAATAAGGACCTTGTACTCAATGTACTCGTCCGTACGACACTGCTTTGCGTTAATGAGTTGACAGTCCAAACAACAGCGTATATAATCTGGCTTAGGTTAACCGACATAGTCAAATTATCTTGCTGTTAATTGGGTAATGACTGTTTCTAGCTGCTTTGTACATCACTGAGACAACTTTCCTTCGTGAAATACGACTGGGAAACAACGTATGAACGTTTCCTAAACAACGTCCCTTAATTTGCCCATCTTTAGGAAACATGACTTAGAAACAGTATTTTCAGAACAATGTTTCCCAGTTTTTCCTACTTTTCTATAGTTAATTCCCATATTCTCGTATCCAGGTTTCTTGCTGTTGTTTATCCACTGAAGCAGATGGCACGGAAGAAGAAATCAACAATTGCATTGGCTATGGTGATAATTTGGATTTGCGCCATTGCTATCTCAATCCCACTTGCAATTTACACAGTTAACACAGCCACTTTAGCTCCCGTTAGACGCGACGGTGAAATTGTACTTGAAGAGGTATACTTGAATTTGAAAGCATTGGATTAATAGGGATGCATGCAACTACCTGAAAAACATCTCAGTTGATATTCGCGTAATATATAAATTAGTAAATTATCATTCTTCTTTTTGTTAGATCATCTTTATAGGTTCCACAATGACGGAGGATCAAGCCAAAGTTTATACCATGGTAATATTTATATCAATAAACGTTATCCCTATTATCTTCCTAAGCTTTTTATACACCGGAATCGTATATAAGCTATGGCATCCTGACAAACGCCTCACTTTGGAAGCAGCAACCCACTCTAAACACCAAAAACCAAAGAATTTCGTGGAAAAAGCCCGTCGGAAAACCACCATAATGTTACTGACGGTTGTAATGGTGTTTTTTCTGTGTATGTTCCCTTTCAACTTACTGAACTTGTTGCTAACCTTCGGCAACACCGAAAAATTCAATTTCGACATATTACGTCATGCCAACAGCATTCTTCGCGTCCTGCTTCTCGTGAACAGTGCTTCCAATCCTATAATTTACAACTTCCTTAGCGAGAAATTTCGCACCGGTTTCCAGAGCATCTTCACATGTCGTTGGCGAACACTCAAACGCGTTTCTGCATCGACGGACGCCGAGACAGTATTAGCATGAAAATAAGGACATCCTATAACCAAGTGGGCTGCGATTCGCTGGTAGAGGAACTCTATACATATCGTGTTTACATGGCTTACATTGTGTTAGAAAAATATAGTCTTCCGCCACCGTTACCCTATTGGTAACCCTATAGCGCGCATAAATAACATTAACATAGATAACAGCACTGAATCTGTTTACCAGGACAACACTGCCACTATATAGGGACAGCCTAACGCGCGTAAAAACTTGATTTTAATCTGTATAATATACTTTATCATTTTAACAAATATGTTTATTGACAATGTACCAAGCAATATTTTAGTTCACAAAACAGATAGAAATTGTCGAAATATATTCTGGCCTTGAAGTGTGAGAAACCAAATTTTGTTCCGAACCATAAATATTTATAGAAAATATTATTCGAAAGTTTACCGAAGTGGAGTGTATAAACAAGAACAATACGTAATAAGAATTATTGAAGAACAAAACCCAAACCAATGTAATATATGAACATTAACAATGATGATATTAATAAAAACAGTGTTAAAACTGTTTTGAGACGTAGAATATAGATATTATTTTTAAGTTAAAGAGTTTTTGTTGATAGCAATTCGAGGGAAAAGTATATACATACATTACGTGACCCGAAGCAGCTACAAAAAATCATCTATACTTTGCATTTTTCGCAGCTCTCCAGATCCTAATATATATTCTAAAAATATTTAGCATAAGCATAGTCAACTTGCGCTACGTGTATCAGATCTCAGTCAAGTCATTTTGACGGAGGTGGGAATTTGTTTACCGATTTTCGGACCCATAATGTTATACACTTAATGTCTGCTCCCGAGGGAAATAGTTAGTTTTGTTTTCCCGAGAATCTCAATGTTTCGCGAGACGAAGTCGAGGGAAACATTAAGATTCGAGGGAGAACAAAACTAACTATTTCCCGAGGGAACAGGCATTAAGTGTTTTGTTATATAGCGACGAACAAAATCAACTTCAACAACATTCATACAACAATTGTATTTCGTGACAAAAACTCTATAGTGTAAACGAGTTTAAAATTAAAAGAACCTACTTAAACGTTTCAGCAGCATATCCTGTTGCCTGTTGTGTATTTTTCTTCTCTTTTATATTCTTTATTTGAACACAAACTTGGAAAATCGTAGTTTCTAATTATCTGAGTTGTGCCTCCATTTTGTTTATTTATGTATGTGGCCGGTCGGGGCCACTGAGGGGCGGGCAACAATTTTTCACTTGTTGCCCGGCGGGAAACATTGCATTTATCTGAAGTCACGTGACCACAAATCAGCCAATCGCGTTTGGTGTTCACGCTAGCTATATAACAAAGTATATTAAACCACATAGTTGAACAAATACAAACAAGAAATCGGCATTAATATAGACCTAAACACACACTAATTACAACAAAATATATTTTGAAGATCCCATGTTTACATAATGTCTTCCCACCGAGGCGAAATATTATAAAAACAGTCGTATATGAACACAGAACAATCGCCTCAGGTGCATCAGTGCATGGCTCCCAGCGGCAAACCATGCAGGCTCATATGTACAAGCCTAAAGTGCAGCAATTTCGTACGTTTGCGGTTCTCTCGTAGCGTTTCGTGCCGTGTGAGGTACTTTGTTTTGTAAACAATTAATCAAACTTAAATTATGACCTTTTAACGAAGATTTATTAAACATGATGCGTCAATGATGTGCCTTGCCGGTAACATTCACTTTCAATGTCGCTCGGTGCACTGCATACATCTTGGATATTGCAGTTCTTTTCGTTCAAGTTGACCCCAGAACGACTCCTTTTTCGTCCTTTTCACTCTTTTGAGTAAATATACCAATCTAAAATGATCTTGTTTTGTGATTGGCTTCATAAAACAACAGTGATCAGTGTTTATGACTCGTTCTTCAGAAATATGATTTCTCTCTATAGTTCTTAATTGTCTTTTATTGTCATCATTAACCATCACAAAGCGCGTTCATATAGGTTGGTGGCGAGCCGACTCTTTTGAATTAATAGTGCAAGCATTTCTAGGAACGTCGAAAATTTCTTTAATATATTGAAAAGTTTGCTGCTTGGCTATTATTTGCTAACCATATTTAAATTGACTATAATATGTACATGCACTCATGCATGCGCCAACCATCGCAATTGCTGACAGTGGCTATCAAGTGGCTTGAGACGAGACGCAAATACTCATTTGGCATCGGTGAAAGGACGTCCCTTTTTAAGATTAATGGTTAAAATATGGCGAAAACGTTTTTCAAGTAAAAGATTCAGTGTTCGTCAAGATCCAAGTTAACTTTTTAAGGTAAGCCGTAAAGTGTTGCATGTAATGAAGAACAGCAAGAATATCTTAAAATGTACCAAGATCTCTTTACAACAACTGCGATATTCAAAGACCTCAAACACGAACAGTTTCAGCTGCGTCATCAAACACAAACAGTTTCAACATTTCAAATGAATGCCTTCTTGCCAAAAAGCCTTTCTCGAAAACATTCCTACAGCGGAATTTTCTTTTGATATGCACATTCTTTTCTCATTCAATTTGTTTTTCTGACAAAAGACTAACGGACAAAAAATTTTTGCCATGCTGGACTTTGTAATATCTGCTAGTGAAATTAAATTTACTGGCTTATATATTTGCCATTTTTACTAATAATACCCTTCGTTCCAGGAACCAAAGGAACTCCATCGTTTTCAAAATGAACAACACAACATGTTTCAACATTAGTACAGCAGCTCACTTATCGCAATCCAACAACACAACTTTACAAAACTTTAATTGTACAAATGGGTCGGCGAAGGACAATCCAACGTTGACTCGGACGTTTGACTTGTATTCCAGCACTGCGAAAATAATTGCATATTCAACGGTGTACAGCATTATCTCAATCATTGCTTTGGCAGGTAGGGTGAACAATTTACTATGTACGAATAAATAACTCCCCGATAGGGCTATTAAAAGACAAACAGCGCCATATAAGATATTACTGGAAACGCGTTCTAACAAGGTTCCTAATAGCGATCCAACTGTGTACCAACTATGCTGTTTCCGTACTGAACAAGCAACTTTCTTCTTCATTTTAGGAAATCTCATGGTTTTCCTGGTAGTGGCCATGAACCGTACGATGCACACAGCGACAAACGTATTGCTTCTCAATCTTGCCTTTTCTGATATCCTGTTTGTCGTATTTTCTGTGCCTGGTTTGCTGACGATGGAGATATGCAACGGTCGCTGGCCTTTCAGTGAAACCATAGGGAGGATGACGCAACAAACAACCAATCTCGTTGCCGCATCCTCCGCATTCACCATGATGGCCATAGCGTTTGAAAGGTAAGAAAGAACTATATCGTTTGAAAGACGCCATTGTTAAATGCCGTCAGGGTCTTGTTCATACGTTATCAAGGATCTTAATTGCTTTCTACGCTGTGCTTTTCACTTATAAATTGGTCTGGCATTATATGAGCTAAACCGTCGATGCCCAAGCGACAGCGTATATCATCCAGCTTAAAACAACAAACGCATAGTCAAATTTTCTGTCCTTATAAATGGGGTAAATAAAAGATGGGTTCTTTCTAGCTGTTTTATGCATCATTGGGTAGCATGGCTTAGAAACAAGGTTTTAGCAACAATATTTTATTTTATTTCAGGAAACATGGCAATGAAACGCTTCTGAAACAATGTTCCTTAGTTTGTCCATTTTAGAAAACATGGTTGGGAAACAATGTTTGCACAACTATGTTCCTAGCGAACCCTATTTTGTTTCGTCAGTTAATTTTCATATTCTCGCACCCAGGTTTCTTGCTGTTGTTTATCCACTGAAGCAGATGGCACGGAAGAAGAAATCAACAACTGCATTGACTCTGATGATCATTTGGATATGCGCCATTGCTATCTCAATCTCACTTGCAATTTACACAGTTAACAAAGCCATTTTACTTCCCGTTAGACGCGACGGTGAAGTTGTACTTGAAGAGGTATATATACTTGTACTTGAAAGCTTCCGAATGATAGGGATGCATGCATGCAACTACCTGAAAAACATCTCATGATCAGTTGATATTCGCGTAATAAATAAATAAATTAGTAAATTATCATTCTTCTTTTTGTTAGATCATCTTTCTAGATGTCACAATGACGGAGTGTCAAACCAAAGTTTATACCATGGTAATACTTATATCGATAAACGTTATCCCCATAATCTTCCTAAGCTTTTTCTACGCCCAAATAATATATAAACTATGGCATCCTGACAAACGCCTCTCCTCAGAAGCAGCGACCCACTCCAAACACCAAAAACCAAAGAATTTCGTGGAAAAAACCCGTCGGAAAACCACCATAATGTTACTGACGGTTGTAATGGTGTTTTTTCTGTGTATGGTTCCTTACAACTTACTGAACTTGTTGCTAACCTTCGGCAACACCGAAAAATTCAATGTCGACATATTACGTCATGCCGACAGCATTCTTCGCGTCCTGCTTCTCGTGAACAGTGCTTCCAATCCTATAATCTACAACTTCCTTAGCGCGAAATTTCGCATGGGTTTTCAGAGCATATTTTAAAAAGAGCTTAACCAAGCGACGTCAGAATCAAGTAAATTGATTAAGATGATATTAACAGTTAAATTTTGCACGCACGACGTCCGTGTCCGCTAGGGACACCCGGTGACCTCTATATCATATATCTGGAGCAAGAACTTCAGTCATTCGGCCTACGAGAAAAATGAAGCCAAGATGGTGGCCATATTTTACGTCCAATACTCAATGGCTCTGAAGGTCATAAACAGTTTCAATAACCATTTTCCCCTAGCTAATTCCAGTTTTTTTCTAACGGACTGTATCGCTAACCAAGTTATCAGTTCATAAAATCACAATATTATTCTTTAAATCGAAATTTCGGCACACTCCTTGCCAAAATGGCAGAAATTGAAGGAGCTATTGGACGTCAGATCCAGTCCCTTTCTATTGTTTTTTTCTGCGCGGTTAACACGAAGCTGGCTTCAGTTTTTGGACTCGAGTTCTCCCTCCAGATATATATATATATATATATATATATATATATATATATATATATATATATATATATATATATATATATATATATATATATATATATATATATATATATATATGGAGTTCACTGGGGACACCTAACTCGCGTAAGAACTAAATTTTAATTACCAAAGTGTATAATATAACTAGATCATTTTTAAAATGGTATTCAAACAAGGCCAACGATGTTGCATCCAAAAATCTTGCATGATGTTGGACCAACATGTCAATCTTGTAAAAGAGGGAAAGCCTGGGAACGAGGCTGCATTTCGTTTGAACGGACCTCGTACAACGCGCTGTCTCTTGCAACATTGACATTCAATGTCGTTGGGGGCAGATGCGTCTTGTACTTTCCTGCCAATTCAATGTTTTAAACACTCCTTAAGCCCCATGCAGACAAGTTTTCCTCGACAAATTTACCTTCTCATGTGTACGGTTAACAAGTTTTCCTTGACAAGTTTACCTTCTCGTGTGTACAGTCAACAAGTTTCCCTTGACAAGTTTCCCTCGACAAATTTACCTTCTCGTGTGTACTGTTAACAAGTTTTCCTCGACAAGTGTTGTTGCTCGGTGCACGTAAAAAAACAACTGGAAAGGACTTTTGGAAAGTATAGGGTGGTACACGGAATGGAACGGTATTACGCAAAATACAAAATGGCTCACTATGTAGTGTTGAAACTGTCAGTTTATTATCGTTATTATTTGAAAGTATCAATAATCTTGGGTCTGCATAAAGTGCGAGACATGCGAGGCACCAAAAACGTGCGGAATCACACATCAACTAGATGATCTTGATAAGCGGAAAAGTACTGGCACTAGTTGTCAATAGAAATCCATTTTATGATTAAAACAACTGAATATCTCCTGTAATATACTTTATTTCGATTCCATATTTTTGTCAGAGCTAGAGTTCTCATAACCAAACATACTTACAAAATTTCAACTAGTTTCATAAAGAATAACGAAAGATATAATTGAATTGACTGAATACATCAAAATGGATTTCTATTCGGACAACCCTTTCTGAGCGCTGGTTGGCTAAAATACGAACACGAGATCCCCTGGAATACAGCAGCGAGCCATGCATATTTCGCAGAAACGTTTCTATAATTAGATCTGGTCGTATTAAACATTTTTTATGCGCGAATACGGCAAGCACACTGCAACTATACTAAATTCAACGAAATTGAATCTAAGTTTAGTTATTCGGGATAGCTTTATTTATTGTAGACTGCATGTTCTCACAGAGCTCTGTAGTAGTCGATTGTAACTATATACCGTATACCGGACGAAACTTAAACTGGACTCAATTTATATATACTAGAGGATACTAGTTTGTTTAGTTTAGATCTTGTATTTGTCCTTACTACTTGACACTGTCACTGATATTCTTGCAATATACTTAATTCTTCGTTGTCAACATTCGTGATATCATTTTGTTTTGGAATTATAGTCAGTGATTTGCATTATAGAATATATAGTCAGTGATTAAATTGTTCTTCGTCGAGGTCCAGTGTAAGAAGACACTAAACTAGATTTACTTCATTTAATATATACTCAGTGTATATAAGTTTCAATTTCGCCACGAAATGCTTGTTATACGCATGATTGCATGCCGGAAATATATTTGTTTGGTATTTGTGGAAGCATCACGTTTATTTTGTATTGCTAGCTTTCGATATATATTAAGCTTAATAATACAGTTATTTTCGTATTTGGTACTATAAGTTGTATAGTCCCATATATGTCTGTGTCAAATGCTACTATAGACTTGCTTCTTTGTATATATTGTAAATACTGTAGGTTATCTAATTTTTAGAGGGCCATTTGGTAGAATACCTTCTCAGGTAAAAATGTTAATTTACCCTCATCAAATAAAGTTTATTATTATTTATTATTATCTTCACCAATGTATTAAATTATTATAGCACCAACGATCTTGGATCGAAAGCTTCGCCAAAGCAGAGACCAGGAAATGAACGCGTCCACAAAACAAAACAATTATATTTATTTTTACCATGCAAATCTACAATTAAGGTCAAGGATCTTATTAGTGTGCTTTATGACAATGGTATCGAGATAACGAAATATCTTTGAAAAGCACAATACATTAATTATTGGAAAAAAAAACCCCACCTGCACAAAATGCTTGAAAACGTGGCTATCTTTTTATCTCTAAATTACGGCAAATAAAAATATTTCGAAACTCATTAAATCTTTATTTAGCTTTGGCGCAATTGCCTCAATGTTGGCGTAATTGCCTCTATACAAAGACAAAGTTTGTCTTCTGTGATATTTGCCCATGGGCATCGCCATGAAAACAGGCGAGTTTACTGCAATGGCAACGAAATTCAAATCAGCGTTCTAGACAGCTAGAAAGAGCATGTAAAACTGTAAAATAAGTTCACTGCATGGACAACTTTTCTAGCTTATCTTTTTTCGTTCTCGAGATATGTAAATTAAATAAATCTATTGCATTATGCAAGGAGTAAAATATTAGTATAGTCTGGTATATAATATATATATATATATATATATATATATATATATATATATATATATATATATATATATATATATATATATATATATATATATATATATATATATATATATATATATATATATATATAAATATCACTAGCCTCCCAAAAAACTTCATTTATATAAAGCTTCAAATAGAAAATAAATTTTATTAAACTTTAAATGAATAAATACATGTTGTAAAGATAAAGATACGTTTCGGGGCACAGCCCCTTCGTCAGAAACGAGATAAGTTCAAATCCATGTCCTTAAATACTTTTGGCCCAATCCTAATTAACATACACTAATAATATATATAGACTTGCATTAATATTCCTCCCTCAAATTTAATCCCAGTGGTACATATGTATTCAATTTTCAATCCAAAAACTTTCCCTCTCTGTAGGTTTATTAACATCCGTGATATCAATAATCTGTGCTTTAAAATCATTAAGACCCGAATGGCCCTCCTCAAAAAAATGTTCATACAAATGTTGACCACATAAACCTCTTTGGCCCTTAGAAAATCTATTAAGCGAACTCTTGTGGTTATTAAATCTAAGACGAAATGACGTTACCGTATTGCCCACGTATTGTTTATTACATTTTCCGCAAGTAATTAAATAAACCACCCCCTGAGAGTTACAATCAAAGTGATGGTTAATGTGAAACGTGCGCCGTTGTACTGTACTTTGAAAAGTATCCGCTACCACGATGGAATCACAAACCTTGCACTTTTTCCCCCCACATTTAACCATCCCTCTAGCTGCAACCTCAAGCTTATACAATTTAGCCCGAACAAGATGGTCTTTAAGGTTTGTGGATCTCCTAAAACACACCATAGGTGGCTCTGGCATGACACTTAGGAACTTGCTAGATAAGCCTACAATATTTTGCAATTCCCTAAAAATTCCATAAATTTCCCGCAATGCTGGGTGATAATCTATGATAAAGGTACTCTTATTATTTTCTCTTCTAGTTTGCTCACTTCCCCGTTTAAATAATGCCGACTGATCCAAAAACCTTACCCTCTTAAACTGACTCTCTACAAATAGAAGAGAAAATAATAAGAGTACCTTTATCATAGATTATCACCCAGCATTGCGGGAAATTTATGGAATTTTTAGGGAATTGCAAAATATTGTAGGCTTATCTAGCAAGTTCCTAAGTGTCATGCCAGAGCCACCTATGGTGTGTTTTAGGAGATCCAAAAACCTTAAAGACCATCTTGTTCGGGCTAAATTGTATAAGCTTGAGGTTGCAGCTAGAGGGATGGTTAAATGTGGGGGGAAAGAGTGCAAGGTTTGTGATTCCATCGTGGTAGCGGATACTTTTCAAAGTACAGTACAACGGCGCACGTTTCACATTAACCATCACTTTGATTGTAACTCTCAGGGGGTGGTTTATTTAATTACTTGCGGAAAATGTAATAAACAATACGTGGGCAATACGGTAACGTCATTTCGTCTTAGATTTAATAACCACAAGAGTTCGCTTAATAGATTTTCTAAGGGCCAAAGAGGTTTATGTGGTCAACATTTGTATGAACATTTTTTTTAGGAGGGCCATTCGGGTCTTAATGATTTTAAAGCACAGATTATTGATATCACGGATGTTAATAAACCTACAGAGAGGGAAAGTTTTTGGATTGAAAAATTGAATACATATGTACCACTGGGATTAAATTTGAGGGAGGAATATTAATGCAAGTCTATATATATTATTAGTGTATGTTAATTTGGATTAGGCCAAAGGTATTTAAGGACATGGATTTGAACTTATCTCGTTTCTGACGAAGGGGCTGTGCCCCGAAACGTATCTTTATCTTTACAACATGTATTTATTCATTTAAAGTTTAATAAAATTTATTTTCTATTTGAAGCTTTATATATATATATATATATATTAGTATAGTCTGGTAATACTAGTATATAAGGTAGTATAGTCTCGTCAGAGGTTTAAAATGATGAAATATTTCAAACCATATACATGCAGCTATAATTCAAAAAAGGTTTTCCTTTGAAAAACCTTAACTCTAAACCTTAAACCTTGGACTCTAAGCGTGCAAAGCATAACGGGAACAGTTATGCTTAATCTGTTTAGAAAGCAGTATGAGGATCGACGCCCATTTCTTATAGACATGGTAAATATCTCCATACGAGAACAATGTATTCACAAATAGCTGCAATATTCAACTACAAAGTCTGAAACTTGTGCTCCCATTAAGCTTTGCGCGCTTAGAGTTTAAGGTTTAAGGTGTAGAGTTTAGTTAAGGTTTTTCAAAGGACAGCCTTATTCGAATGGACCTATTACCCAATGAACAAAATTTTGATCTAGACGAGTGTAGACAAAAATTTCATCACAGCTTGAAAGAGCATCACAAAATTAGTAATATTCCGAAGTTTCGTTGCGAAATGTTGTAAAATGCGGATAATATAGCCCTGCGAAGTTTGCCGTTTTTCAGCCATTTTGTATTACGCACGGGAAATTGATACCGCTTTCTGAAAAAAGGTATCAATTTCCCGTTCGTAATACAAAATGACTGAAGAACGGCAAACTTCGATCGCAGGGCTATATTATCCGCATTTTACAACATTTCGCAACGAAACGTCGGAATATTACTAATTTTGTGATGCTCTTTCAAGCTGTGATAAAATTTTTGTCTACACTTGCCTAGATCAAAATTCTGTTCATTAGGTAATAGGTCCATTCGCTGCATATTGTTTTAGGTAATAGGTCCATTGGCTGCATTTTGACCAATATTATGCAGAAAGTAGTATGCAGCAAGCATGAGCTCTTGGTTTATAAAGTTGGTTTAGTTAAAGTTTCCTCCTGTAGCTGATAACACACTCGACCAGGAGAAGAGTTAGAACTGACAATATACAGGCTAAAGTTTCCTATACTCTATAGCTTCTGTGCTTACGTTGTAAAAGGCTTAAGTATTTTTTTTTATAATAAACGGCTGAAGTATTTTGTTTTTAATTTTCTTTGTTCAGAGAAAGGGCGGCAAAACCTTTCAACTCCCCCACAAGCTTGCAATAATAGTTAATTATAGTTACGTGCAGTATTGAAATTCTTCAGAGAGATATCGTGTTCTATTTTGGTCTGCAACTTGCGGGGCGCCCAACAAGATTGCAGAATAGATATATCATGCAGTCAGTAAATGTTTCTCAACGAAAATCTGCCATCTTTGTCCTCTTGTCGACCGTTTTTACTGTATAAGAAAAATGACGGTTACGCGGTTTTCACGAAGAAAATACGGGAATTTGCAATGTTCCTAAAAGTCAATTAAATTTTCTTCAATTCCTGTTAGAAGTTCTTGACTTCCTGTTACAAATTCTTAACTTTATTGGCTAACAAAAATAATCCACCAATGACAACGCTCAGAACAGAACAGGAAGTCAGGAAAATTTGAAAGGAAGTTTCTCTGGAATACCGCAACAGCCGATAGCAACATTGCAAACTCCCTCAAGGGATTTGCAAGGGGTTTTACAAATTTGCAAAGGTCATAGGAAAATTGCAATCAAGTTAGTAGGAACTCGAAAGAGGAACGCTTGACGTATGGTTTACCTGTAACGTAATTTCAGAAAAATTTGCCGTGACACTTGTGGACCATGCAACGTAAACAACTAATGATGCATGCGTACCAAAAAGAGGTTCATTAACCAATTTACGCAAAGCGATATGTATCTACTGCCTGGTGTCTAGCTGTGACAAGAAGTCAAATTTCGACCTACTACAGGTAATCCAGTATATAGTAGTTTTTCAATCCGCCCAACCTAACTAGATGCATCTATAAGTTATAATAAAGTGAATCAAATTATAGCTAGTGTTCAAAACGCCATGGTTACTTGGTTTTGATAGAAGCCATTTTTAAAACCATTCAGTTTCTTTCATTTTGTAATCACCTTAAATTTTTAACTAATCTTCCAATTTCATTGAAATAAAATGCAGCGTTTTGGCCCTCGATATAAGGAATAGAATTATCCGGCTATATGTATGAGTGTATAAATATATATATAGTATTTATAGTATCATATCCCACGCAATCTCGTGTTTGGTCGCAATCTCGTGAAAAATTCCGCTCCGCGCGCAAAATTCCGCCTAGTGGAAAACCGGCTTAACATACATGTTCTGCTAAAGCTGATTTTCTCTTTTCATCAAAAGGCTGTTTCAACTTTAGACAAGGGAAAATCAGCTTTAGCAGAACATGTATGTTAAGCCGGTTTTCCACTAGGCGGAATTTTGCGCGCGGAGCGGAATTTTTCTTAGAAAAGTGGAACTAATTAGAAAAGACAAAGGGAAATTCCGCTCCGCGCGCAAAATTTCGCCCAGTAGAAAACGTCCTTGCCGGAGATTGCGTGGGGAAACTCTAAAGTAATTACCCAGAAGCGTGGCATATAAATATGAGTAATCATGCTTTGAATAGGGATGACGGTGCCTATTTGCCAGAGGAATACATGCATCTCATTGGCAGGTGACGTCGTCCCTTGGGTATTTAAGAAGCCACGATTGTAACTTTAGATCATCTGATATACCATGCAGCTGGTTGCAGTGAACGAACAAACTTTAAATAATCGTCAATGTTTCACATAGATCATAAAAACACTGGATATATAGGAAACTACTAATAATATCCTTTGTTCCAGAAACAAAAAGAAACTTCATCGTTCTCAAGATGAACAACACAATCTGTTCCAACATCACTACAGCAGCTCTCTTACCGAAATTCAACAGCACAGCTTTACAAAACCTTAATTGTACAAATGGGTCGGGGACAGACAATTCAACGTTGACTTGGAATACGTTTGACTTGTATTCCAGCACTGCAAAAATAATCGCATGTTCAACGGTGTACGGCATTGTCTCAATCATTGCTTTGGCAGGTAAGATAAAAAATTTACTATGTACGAATAAGCAGCTAAATAGGGCTACTAAATTACAGGAAACGCGTTCTATAACGGCGTTCTGAATTGCGATCCAACAGTGTACCATGCAAGCAAATATCTTCTCCATTTTAGGAAATTTCATGGTTTTCCTGGTAGTGGCCATGAACCGTACGATGCATACAGCGACAAACATATTGCTTCTCAATCTGTCTCTATCTGATATCCTGTTCGTCCTGCTTGGTGTGCCTGGTTTTCTGACGCAGGAGATATGCAACGGTCGCTGGCCTTTGAGTGGAACCACGGGTGAAACCATGGCGAAGTTGATGCAACAAACAGGCGTTTTCGCTGCCGCATCCTCTGCATTTACCCTGATGGCCATAGCGTTTGAAAGGTAAGAAAGAACTATATAATGCTCATGCATGACGCCATTGTTAAATGTCGTCAGGGTCACAGAATAAGAAGGTACAGCAGAAGCGTAACTCAAGCACGTATTTGTCCGCATTTTCACAAGCGATTCGTCATCAATCACGCCATCCTGGCTAGTACAATCTGCACTTTGTACCTACCAAAACCTGACAAAAACTTCCGGTTGTACTTAGTGCTGTGCGCCGGAGTTGCCGGAGTTCTGCCGGAGCTCCGGCGGTTTTTCCGACGCCGGAGCCGGGGCAGAATTTTGTATGCCGGAACCCGGAGCCGGAGTTACGTTTTCCCAGCTCCGGCAAAATGACAAGAAAACAATATGAAATGAGACAAATGTCAAACGATTGTTAGTTACTGAAAACTGGCAATTGCTGTTAACGAATTCATCATAGACTCAAACTGCCACAGCCCACAGGAACAGCGTCGAAAAGCTGTGATACGATCGCAACTTACAAACGTCATGCTTTCATGAAGCCATCTGACTTAGCGCTACATACTGTAGTCTGTGTATTCATGCTTTGTAGATAACGAAAAAGTACAAAACAAATAAATATCAACCTTTTGAAAATGACAGAGTACTTTGTTTGCGTGCGAACAATTGCGCTGTGGAGTCTGAGAGTGTTAGCGTCATGCCTCGTGTCAAAGATTTTTCGAGGCTGGTTTCCATATAGATATTTTCTGCGTGGTTAAGTGTTTTCACTGTTTTTTCCCTGAGTTATGTTATCTGATAATTAGGAAGCGCGAAAAGGGTTATTCATAATAAAATTAATAAATGTTCTCTGATCGAAAAACATTTATTTAATATTTTATGATGTGGCCGGGACCGGAGCTCAGAGCTGTAATTCGGCCGGAGCCGGAGATGAAAAACCGGCGTTTGCACAGCACTAGTTGTACTAGCCAGGATGACGTGGATTGACGCGAGCGAGTTAAAATTTTCGTGGACGTAAAACAATTAAGGAAACGACTAGAGTTACGCTTCTGCTGTAACTTCTTATTCTGTGTCAGGGTCTTGTTCATATATTGTCAAGCTCCGCTTATAAATATGTCTGGCATTATTGAGCTAACCGTTGATGCCTAATATATAGTCAAATTTTCTGTGCATCATTGGGCAATTTTGCTTTGGGTAACATGATTTGGAACAATGTTTTCGCAACAATACTGATTCAAAAAAACATAGAAAGGAAACATTTCTGAAACAATGTTCCTTAGTTTATTTTTCAATGTTCCTTAAAAAAACATGGTTGGGAAACAGTGTTTCTACAACTATGTCCCCAATTTGCCCAAGTTTCTTTAGTCAGTTAATTAACTCCCATATTCTCGCGCCCAGGTTTCTTGCTGTTGTTCATCCACTGAAGCAGATGGCACGGAAGAAGAAATCAACAACTGCATTGACCCTGGCGATCATTTGGATATGCGCCATTGCTATCTCAACCCCATCTTCAATTTACATAGTTATCGTGTCCACTTTAGTTCCCGTTAGACGCGACGGTGAAGTTGTACTTGAAGAGGTATATACTTGTATTTGAAAGCTTCTGATTGATAGAGATGCATGCGTGCAACTACCTGAAAACATCTCAGTTGATATTGATATTCGCGTAATATATAAATTAGTAAATTATCATTTTTCTTTTTGTTAGGTCACCTTTGTAAATCTCGCACTGTCGGAGGATCAAGTCAAAGTTTATGTCATGGTATTATTTATATCAATAATTGTTATCCCTATAATCTTCCTAAGCATTTTCTACGCCCGAATCGTATATAAACTATGGCATCCTGACAAACGTCTCTCTTCAGAAGCAGCGACCCACTCCGAACACCAAAAACGAAAGAATTTTGTGGAAAAAAAACGTCGGAAAACCACCATTATGTTACTGACGGTTGTAATGGTGTTTTTTCTGTGTATGATCCCTTACAACATACTGAACTTGTTGCTAGCCTTCGGCAACGCCGAAAAATTCAATCCCGACATATTTCTCCATGCCAGCAGCATTCTTCGCGTCCTAATTATTGTGAACAGTGCTTCCAATCCTATAATCTACAACTTCCTTAGCGAGAGATTTCGCAAAGGTTTTCAGAGCATGTTAAAGAGCTTAACCAAGCGACGTCAGAATCGAATAAATTGACTAAGATGATATTAACAATTAAATTTTGAACGCGCGACGTCCAGTGAGCTCCGTATCATATTTATAGTAAGCTGAATGCACTAGTCGATGGACCTATTCCCTAATGAACAAAATTCTGATCTAGACAAGTCTAGTCAAAAATTTCATCACAGCTGGAAGAGCATCACAAAATTAGCAATGTTCCGAAGTTTCGTTGCAAAATGTTGTAAAATGCAGATAATATATAGCCCTGCGAAGTTTGCCGTTTTTCAGTCATTTCGTATTACGCACGGGAAATTGATACCGCTTTCTGAAGAAAGGTATCAATTTCCTGTGCGTAATACAAAATGACTGAAAATGGCAAACTTCCCAGGGCTTTATTATCCGCATTTTACAACATTTCGCAACGAAACTTGAACTATAATCTGTACTTACCAAACCATCGCAGTCGCTGACAGCCACCTTAAATTTATGCGGAACGGTCTCGCCAATCAGATAGCAATGTTCCGTCATCTTGACGCTCTCAACACTACCATTACCATAATAATGTTCCACCTTAAAATGTGGGCCAAACAGATGCTTGTTGATGCGCAGTTTCATATGAAATTCTTCGCCATTTGCTTTGAATTTGTAATGAAAATAGTCCTTGTCGTCGACTAGGTTGATAGCTCTTTTTCGCCTGCGTCTACTTGAGGTATCCGTGAGATAGCCCAGATGTGATTTCTCGCTGTCCGTTATAGTTGGAAAATCGATTTCGTAACTTCTTAGATTTCTTATTAAAAACCCTGAAATTTGGATAGGAAAATTGTATCAAAAGCATGAACAGTTAAAGTTTGAACTAAAAAATGCAATTATGGAGTATTTAGGAGTTGTTTTGAACGAAAATCTTCCGGCAAAATGACTTATCACATCATTTCAAAAGTTCTTTAATTAAGAATGAAATAATAAATATAATTAGCCATTTCCCAAAGTCCTGGGTCTAGTCGCGCAAATCAGTTGGAGGGACAATAAATATGGCAGCACACATTTAAATTAAAATTTTAATGCAAAAAGAGATATTTCATTTTTGGTCGTCTAAAAAGTTGATATTTGATAGTAGATACTTCTATTCTTTCACTGTCACCTGTCACCATATATTTTGTCCCTCCAAACAATCCCAGAATGCATTGTGATCTCTTTTGGGAAAAGCCTAATTGATGTTAGGTATTCATTGGGTTGTATTGTATTGTATTGTATTGTATTGTATTGTATTGTATTGTATTGTATTGTATTGTATTGTATTGTATTGTATTGTATTGTATTGTATTGTATTGTATATCGAAAACAGATAATGTAATCATAAAACTATCATAATATAATGAAGGATGAGAATTGACTACACATTTTAACCTTGTTATCGTAATTAAATAGTATTTATCGTGATTAAATATAATCATTTTATTCTTCACATTTTATCGGGGTTTCTTTATAGCGACGAATAACGTTGATTGAAAATATTTATAATGGCTACTGAAAGACTGTTCACTGTTTGAAATCGTTAGTTCTTTTTTACACAGAAAATTACTTTCATTTTAAGCAGTTTGATTAAATTAAAACTAAATGTTACATCGTCTGTTTATAGTCCAGTCCAGGTACAAATAACAAATCTCTTTGCCGGAATAAAACCGGCAAATACATCTTCACACAACTTGAAAATGATTCTCACAGCTATAGTCATGCAAGGTATACACGTTTGAGTCTTAGGCGCGCGTTCTAGCCCTGTAGAGAAAAGCCATGAATTTTTGCGCCACTGTGGAAATTTCATGTTCGGAATCTATGGTCTATTTGCTTTCTGTCAATGCTTTATTTAAGTTTACACAGGCCGCTTCTGGACATGGAAATCGCAGGTTTTTCCGAGTGTGTAATCGAAAAGAATTTGAAATTTAACAAGGTGCACGTTTGAGTTTTAGACGCCCGTTAACGTTCTATCGCGTTTCAAGCCCTGTAGAGCAGAATCATGAATTTGTGCCGCTCTAAAAGTTTCATATTCACAAAGTTTCATATTCAAATATAAATAGGCCATTTCTGGTCATGAAAATCGCAGTTAGGCGCGCGTTGTATTGCGTTTCAAACCCCGTAGAGAGCAGAGCTCGGTGAATTTGGGCCATTCTAAAAACTCATATTCGAAATCTGTTGTCTATAAAGTCTTTCTGTCAATGCATGCCTTACTCAAGAGTCAAGTATACACATATCGTTTCTGGACATGAAAATCTGCCCGGGAAATGTACATAAAAATTAGCCGCGTGTTCTGTTGTGTTGAAGGCCTGTACTAAGATTGAAAGAAAGATCGACTGAAAAAGCGAAAAGAAAATTACATTTATATGATGATAGCGTTCTGGGGTTTTCCATTTCTTATGTCGAAATCCTCTGTGAAAGTGCCAAGGAAAATAAATTAAGTCTTTGTTGCGCATCGTTGTTAAAGCTAAACGCTTGTATACAAAACAATTTTTTTGATTATTTCACAATCCGGGTTGATTTTCTATTTTATTTTAGAATATGATGCGATTTATCACGGTGAGATAATCGTCAAAATTTGGGGGAGGTGGAACCACCTGGTTCTATTGAAATCCTAATTCTTGCCTCAGACTATATATAAGATAAACGTTCCGTATAACCGGCCCCAAAATGTATGTGCATTTTTTTGCGAAAACACCTCGTCCAAATATTAATGTTAAGGTATTAGATATTAATTAATTATTACTACTACAATCATACAATGTCATTCACAAGAAATATGAAAAAGAATCAAAGCATCTGGAGAAATCAAACCGAAGATTTTAGAGCAAAATAGTGAAATCTATACCCCAATTTCAGATCAGAAAAGTAAAAAACTGCTTGTACCCATAGGGGTTTAAGTACGCAATTGAGCTTACCAATTTAGCACGACACTCCCCCCCCCCCCGAATTTCAGTTGGCATAGCGCCAATATTTTTCTAGGATTGTAGACTAATTTCGTTCTTACGGAGTTACGAAGTGCATCTTTCAACAAAAGCATTATCACAGCGAGAATAAAAGCAGCATCCTGGCGCCTTGCAAGATAGCAAATCATTTAGGTAGACGATTATAACGACTCTATTTAACAGCATGTACTTTACAGAATCACGGCAGCTACTAAAATAGTGGGAACATCTCGAAGTTACTATCGGAAGGAAATTAGACGCCAAAGCCAGGCTTATTATAATATTAAGGTCATGTTTGTGTTTATCCCCTCCAGAAGAAAAAAAATTATCGACTTCCTATACGCGATGTTATTGTAATTTGTAAAATGCTACCTACACTGGACCACCACGTTTGAGATATCTTTTCAAGTAGTTCTGCAGACGCATGCATCATGCATGCAAACCAGGACAGCTTATTGCAGAATATACTACGTACACTGGACCCCCACGATTGAGATATCTTTTTCAGGTAGTTCAGACACAAACCACGACAGCTTATTGTAGAATACTACCTACACTTGACCACCACGTTTGAGATATCTTTTTCAGGTAGTTCAGACACAAACCACGACAGCTTATTGTAGAATACTACCTACACTGGACCACCACGTTTGAGATATCTTTTTCAGGTAGTTCAGACACAAACCACGACAGCTTAATGTAGAATACTACCTACACTGGACCACCACGTTTGAGATATCATTTTCAAGTAGTTCAGACAAAAACCACGACAACTTATTGAAGAATATTATCTATACACTGGACCACCACGTTTGAGATATCTTTTTCAGGTAGTTCAGACACAAACCACGACAGCTTAATGTAGAATACTACCTACACTGGACCACCACGTTTAATATATATTTTCAAGTAGTTTTGGAGACACAAACCACGACAGCTTATTGAAGAATATACTACTTACACTGGGCCCTTGAGATATCATTTTCAAGTAGTTCAGACACAAACCACGACAGCTTATTGAAGAATATTATTTACACCGGACCACCACGTTTGAGATATATTTTTCAAGTATAGTTTAGACACAAACCACGACAGCTTATTGAAGAATACTATACCTACACTGGACCACCACGTTTGAGATATCTTTTTCAAGTAGTTCAGACACAAACCATGGCAGCTTATTGTAGAATTTACACATGAGAACAAAGAACTACATTGTTAGAATTTCGTGCTAATTAATTAAAACAACAAATACTCCCTCACGATAAGTGGCTGTTCTGTACGCTGAAAAAAAGAAGATGAGTGACAACGGCGTTTATTCTGGTGACAGGATTTAGGATTTCAAATTTCGGATCCCTTGATGAGAATTGAGAAATATTCAGTCCATGCGAAACCTGTGGGATAGTACCAAGAATTTAGGCTCCAGATTCGGGACGAAAAGCCTTAATGTGCACGCATATGGATGTACAGCACTGAGGTGCACTGTTAATTAACGGCGACACAACTGCCAACGCCATTAATTTACAGAAATATTAAATAGCGATGACGTGTGATATAATCGATGATGACACACCAATGAGAGAAAAGGGAAGTTATTGTAGACATTAAGAACACAAATCTTACAAACTTGAGTTGTACTGTGTAAATCAGGCAAACAACTAGCCTTCGTTGTCGTATGTGAGTTGTGTGCTTGACTTACACAGTAAGTTGTAAGCAGGTTGCATGGGACAGTTTTAGGAAAAAGTCGTGCACCTAAAGCGACCTCGTTGCATTGCGACTTTGTAAATGGGCATCTTTTAATTAAAAACGACATGCTATCGTGCAGTTAATACAATTTTCCCCGACGCCGACGGAACGGGGCAAACTTAATTGCAATTGATTGCGAAAAGGTCAATATATTATGGACTGAATAACGACGGCACCCAAAAGTTAATTAAATCAATGTTGAATTTAGCAGTCTTCTATGAATTGGACACATAGAGAGAGACTGATAGTTGACTCGTGTTAAACATATGTCCTGTTGGTTTACAACCAGATTAATCCACATGTAGAGAAGTTTCAGAATGATAGATGACCGATTCTATTTGAAAATTCCTTTGCGTGCATCGATTAATTAAAAAACTCATTAATAATTCATGAGGAAAATTTGTAAATCGGATAAAGATTTGTCCTGATTTACATAATTCATAAACTTCAGCTTTGATTTTCTCGGCCTAGACAAGGTTTATTTTTAAAATTACTTCGCCAGTGAACTCATAAGATGGGTCGTTTTTTAAAGCACGTTAAAACATTCGCATCCCATCTTTATTTGATATACAAACTCTCGCCTTCGGCTCGAGTTATGAGGCTGGATGATTTCGATATTGAAATAAGTCACGATGCATGATTCAGCAAAAAATTTCATTTTCTAGAGATGGATTATCAGTTAACTGTAAACGAAAGGTTGTTCAAAAAACTATAAAAATCTTCTTCAACTACATGATCTTCTCCACAACATTTGAGTTCGATTAACCAGCTTTTGAACTTTCGTTTAGCCTAGTGACTTATTTCAATACATCAAAATCATCTCCACCTTTCATCATGTAAACAGCTCAGAGGTATGCGCAGGTTAGGTAGAACTATAAGAAAACAAAGTAATTTTTGAGAGGTACGCCGAGAGACTTCAAGTTTTGAACTCTTTTTATCGCACATTGCCTTCTAATCATTTCGTATTATCATTCACATCATATTCCCTATACTACCTTTTAGCCTGACTAGCCATCCCATTTAATCCCATTATGTTCCGTCTCTCTGACATTCCAGCCTTTCCGCAAAAGCTACGTAATTACTCGTATGGCGTTGACGTGTATTGTTAGCACAATCTGACAGTGCCAAACCCACTTGAACTTTTAACCTCATAGAATTATGATGCTTTGATGATACGGAGTAGGAGGTGGACAACAGAGGGCGTAAGGAAATCTTTGGTCCGTTTAATTAAGAAACTATTCTCTCCCAATAGGTTATACGCCATGCAGATAACGTCTCTTTTTTACGAAAATGAAAGCAAGCCTGACAGATAGCTTACTTTAGAATTAAGGGGAGGTTTGTTAGTATTTTCATAGTTTAAATGTCAGTACACATGTGAACAGAATCTTTCCGTATTTTGCGGTTAGATTGATAAGACTTGTCTGAAAACTCCTCCCCTTAAGACTCCCGTCACAAAAAGTCTTCATGAAAGAGATGAAACGTGCTGTATCCATTACCAAATCTTTATCATGCAGTTATATAGAATCGTCTTTATTTTAAAGTGAATTTTTTTCAATATATCAAGTTGTCATATGCAACTAGTAAACTTTCCAGAAATTGTTCATTTAAATTTATATTTGAAATTTCATGTGATTTTTACTGTTTTCCATATATTTTCTGGGAAAAGAAGTCTCTTATTATTGCTGATCAATCTTATATGACTGCAAAGTACCTTTCCAGATATTTTTGGGGAAAATGTGTCTTTATAATTGATGATAAATCTTATACGATTGGAAATTATCTTTCTGAAATACACCAAAAGATGTTTGTCTTTTTTATCTTATGTAGATCTTAAAATCTCAAAGATTGAAAAACATTTCACTCTCTTGATCGCATTGAAAACGGAAAATAATGAATAAGTCACAAAGAATGTTTTACATATATAGTATGGTGTGTCAGCCTGTCAACACAAAAAGTGCTTCTGGCTGTACATGATCGAGTCGTGTGGACCATAGCCAAACAGATATCATGTGAGTCGTGCCAAATTTGACTATACTCTATAGGTTTTTAAGTTTACACAAGGAAATATGCAAGTGGCGTGATTCTCGATCAACACAATTGTGTTCTTCCTATTTTGTGTGAATGGTGCCAAATTTGAATAGGTTTTTAAGTTTGCACAAGGAAAAATTCAAAAATGCAAGTGGTGTGACTTTTAATACAATGGTGTTCTTCCTATGACCCGTGAGTGCATGGTGCCAAATTTGAGAAGGTTTTAACGTTTTCGCGTGGTATGATTTCAAGTGGTATGATTGTCTGAACAGCATGCATAAGCCAAAGAAAGGAAGTCGATAATTATAGGAAATTTGTTCAATTGTTAGTTGGCTAAAGGAAAGACGTTACAGCCAGCTTTTGAAAGCTTTGCATGACAGAACAGGAAGTCAACTATTGTATGATGACGCGTGGAGCAACTCTAATCCATCATAAAACATAGATCTCCAGCTTGTGATCTCAAGTTTAATATTCATGCATGTGGGTTTCGATAGACGATACGACTATATTAACACAGTACCGTTTAATTACAATGTGAATGTTCGTACATGCAGTCACCGTTGGCGTTGCGGGCATAGTAGGCCTAATATGCATGCAAGATTATTAATATATGATCAGTCTGTTTTAAAACATGGAGATTAGCAAGATTATACAATAATATACAAGGTAGCTGCTATACAGATATCAATTTCATCTTTGGCAGGTTACATTTCGGATAAAAAAAATGATAGTGTTAACCAGATTTAAGTCTTCAGTTAAAAAGAGATTTACACTAACTGCCACATACTTTCGTTCCAAAACTTCGATAGTGTGAATCGGCCTAAAATATTTGACATACTTTGATCAAAGCTCAATGACAATGTGGACTATTATACCAATACCGCGGATCCCCTCGCCTCGTTTGAGATATTACATATTTTTTCAGCTAGCGCATACAGACTACGACAGCTTAATGATGTAGAATACTGCCTACACTGGACCCTTGAGAGATTTTTTAAGGTAGCTAATTCAGACACAAACCGCGACAGTTTTGGTAGAAAACTATACCTACATTGGACTCCATCATTTCAGATATTTTCTTCAAAATACTATACTGGACTGAGGAGATTAGCAAGATTATACAATAATATACAAGGTAGCTATACAGATATCAATTTCATCTTTGGCAGGTTACATTTCGGATAAAAAAAAATGATAGTGTTAACCAGATTTAAGTCTTCAGTTAAAAAGAGATTTACACTAACTGCCACATACGTTCGTTCCAAAACTTCGACAGTGTGAACCGACCTAAAATATTTGACATACTTTGGTCGAAGCTCGATGACAATGTAGACTATTATACCAATACCGCGGATCCCCTCTCCTCGTTTGAGATATTACATATTTTTTCAGCTAGCGCAGACTACGGCAGCTTAATAATGTAGAACACTGCCTACACTGGACCCTTGAGAGATTTTTTTAAGGTGCCTTGCTAATTCAGACACAAGCCACGACAGTTTTGGTAGAAAACTATACCTACATTGCCATTGGGCTCCATCGTTTCAGATATTTTCTTCAAAATACTTCAGACACTTAACTACTATAGTCTATACTGGATCCCCACGTTTTACATATCTTTTTCAAGTATAGTTCAGACACAAACCTGCATGGTAGGCAGCTTATTGTAGAATACTACCAACACAGTCACAGGACCCCCCGTTTGAAGTATCTTCTTCAAGTAAGTCTTCAGTCCTCGTTTGAGTTTTTTTTTCAGATACAAATTATGACAACTTAATTAAGTCATAATAATAATAATGTAACCTACACTGGACCGCGGACCACCACGTTCGACTAAGGTATCGTTTTCAGGTAGGTCAGAATCTCAGAGACAAACTACGACTATCACGACAGCTTATTGAAGAATACTATACCTACACTGGGCCACCACACTTGAGGTATCGTTTTCAGATAGCTCCTTCAGATACAAATCACGACAGCTTATTGAAGAATACTACGTACACTGGACCACCACCTTTGAGATATCTTTTTCAGGTAGTTCAGACACAAACTACGACTGTCACGACAGCTTATTGAAGAATACTATACCTACACTGGGCCACCACATTTGAGGTATCGTTTTCAGGTAGTTCCTTCAGATACAAATCACGACAGCTTATTGAAGAATACTACCTACACTGGACCACCACCTTTGAGATATCTTTTTCAGGTAGTTCAGACACAAACTACGACTGTCACGACAGCTTATTGAAGAATACTATACCTACACTGGGCCACCACATTTGAGGTATCGTTTTCAGGTAGTTCCTTCAGATACAAATCACGACAGCTTATTGAAGAATACTACCTACACTGGACCACCACCTTTGAGATATCTTTTTCAGGTAGTTCAGACACAAACTACGACTGTCACGACAGCTTATTGAAGAATACTATACCTACACTGGGCCACCACATTTGAGGTATCGTTTTCAGGTAGTTCCTTCAGATACAAATCACGACAGCTTATTGAAGAATACTACCTACACTGGACCACCACCTTTGAGATATCTTTTTCAGGTAGTTCAGACACAAACTACGACTGTCACGACAGCTTATTGAAGAATACTATACCTACACTGGGCCACCACATTTGAGGTATCGTTTTCAGGTAGTTCCTTCAGATACAAATCACGACAGCTT
>CACRXK020000623.1:0-73493 GCA_902702795.2 Paramuricea clavata | reverse complement strand
TGAATGGAAATCGGCTTTAAATCATTCGAAAATTTTTATAAATTTGAAATAAATCCATTATATCAAGTAAGGAAGTAAGGAAAACCACTTCTTACAACGACGTTAATTTGGGATGGTCAACTTACATTTTCTGTGCAGTCAGCTTTATTCTGCTCTCCGTTACATGACATATCCCATTTTATATATACTGAAACGATGAAAATAGAATTCGGAGAAAAATGGAAGGCGAAAGTGATTTTTCAACCTTTGTACTTGAAAAGCTATAAAACTATACGGATATATAGGGACCTCACAATTAATATAAAGAAACGTTGATTTAAGAATACTAAATTTTAGAAAGTTTGAAAAATCACTGTCCTCAGAGTGATATCCGGCTTTCGTACAATCGAGCCCTGAACCTGGATAAATATTTTTCTTCATAAAGGACTTGAGAGGATCGCTGTATGAAAGTGATAGAAAATTTCACTTAGCATCACAAGAGGGTGTCTCGACGGGACAGGTATATAATTGTCAAAATATATATAATTTTATGTTAATATACTGTATTTAATATTATATAATATTATATAATTATAATTAATTATAATTAATATTATATAATTATAATTAATTATAATTAATATTATATAATTATAATATAGCATTTGTAAATTCTGAACGCTGATTTGCTAAGAGCCGTGTTGATGTAACTCAATGTCAACACGGAAATTTTTTTCTTTATATTTCTTTGTGCTATATTATAAAAAAATGTAAAAAATTTTCCGTATTGATATACAGTTATACCAACACTCGTGGAAATTGGGTTGTATGTCTGATACAACACGGAGGGCAGTGTTGTAAACAACTTGTAAAATGAATCAACTCATGCATATATGCAAACTACTTACAAACACTCCTGGTTGTATAATAAACAGTTATTGGATGACGTTTTTGTGATGTCGACTGATAACACTTACCCTGCACCTTGATAATTGGGGATATCAGAAAAACGGATTTCAATAACAGTTTTATACGTTGCATTTTCATTAACTCTTTCGACAAAATAACAATGATTTGTCGCACGAAACAACTTTTGGTTCCAAAAAAAGGAGGGAAAACGATTTAAAATATAATAACAGCAGCAAAAAATATTTGAAATCTCATTTACCTACTAAGGCTCCGATGACTGAAATGGCGAAATTCTCAACATGCATATTTATTTTGTAATTTACACATGCAAGATAGCAATCTTTTTAAAAGTATCTGGCGGTTGAGAAACGCGAAATAATAGTTAAATATTATCAATTTAAATACCATTATCATTGATGCTTAAAATTGACGCCATATTTATACAGCAATATAAGCAAAACTTCTTGAACTTCAGATATCATTTTCGCTTTGGCGTACCATCTAAAATCTCTTCATTTTAGCGTAATTTTACAGATAAAGCTTTTTAAGTTCGTTTGCAATCTCGTTCCCCCGAGCAAGCCCGTTCGCAGGTTAAGGGTAGGCATAACTCTGGAGAAATCGAATTGATTCAGGCCTGTGATTGGCTACAAAAATTGTATACGATGTATACAAAAGCACTAACAGTGCATGTCGAAGCGCCTTCGCTCGAAACGTCGAAGTTCTCCTTGTATTTTTCAGGTAGTTGTACTCCTATCAATCCGAAGCTTTCCCCCAGAATTTCTAGTTGTTTTAATTCAATTTCAATAAGTTCTTTGTATGTTTGCATGGTGATAAAATATAATAGGTTTTGTTTGTGGAAACACCACGTAAATTTATTACTGCAAAGCTTTCGATCCGTATTTTTTATTACTGCAAAGATTGTTATTATTATTATTTTTATTATTATTATTATTTTTATTATTATTATTATTATTATTATTATTATTATTATTATTATTATTATTATTATTTAGATTATTATTTTTATTATTTTTTATTATTATTTTTATTTATTATTATTTTTTTATTTTTTATTACTGTATTTTTTATTTTTTTATTAAATTTTTTATTATTTTTTATTACTGTAAATTTATTACTGCAAAGCTTTCGATCCGTATAATTTCAATTCAATTTCAGTTGTAAAAAGTATCAAATTTTCGACAAATTCTAAATACTTTGTTTATATTTTGCAACAATTGCCGAGCATGCGTAGAACTCACGTTGGAAATCCAACGTGAATCAATTCGATTTCTCCAGAGCTATGCCCACCCTTAACCTGCGAACGGGCATGTTCGGGGAACGAGATTGGTTCGTTTGCCGCTTGAGAAACGAATAAAAAAATAAAAATTGAATATAGTCATAACCAAGTGGAACCCCCCCCCCGCCCTGGTGTCCGCCACTGGGTTTGAAATAGTTTAAGTTCCTTGCTTTTGTTCAAAATTGTTTTCCAGCATAAAATTTGGCAACAATACATGAAAAAAAGTCTCTAAAAAGAACATTTGGTAACGCAAGAAATGACAAGAGAAATATCACCTAGAATTTTGTGCCTTGTTAATAAAATTCATATGTGTCGGGTTTTATGCTGATGCAAACTTTGTCTTTCTTTTTGTTTCCAGAAATTGAATGAAAAACTTCGCTTAAAGCAATCCGAGGTACGTATAATGTGGTATTAATGCGTAGTGTGATTTGAAACTATAAGGGTGGGTTAACTACAACATTTTGTGGACAAGTTCGTTCCCAGTACAGCTACTTCAAATTTGGTACTTCGTTACGACAAACTAGACAAAGTATCTTATCATGATGTTACATGATGTTTTTGTAACTAGTGCTTCGAGTGGCAACAAAAGTTATAACCATAAACTCTATAAACAGGCTAAAACGCATTCTATCAGCTTGCAGTGTGATTTGGCATATTCTATTTTTACGTCTAGTCGAGTGATGAGAAATTTGAAAATTAGTAATAGTAGCGTATAGCGATTATCGCTTGTAAAGTAATCAACTATTTCGCTACTGAAAAAATGTAGTTCGCTACAGCTACAACTACTGTTTTGTAAAAGTGGTCAAAAACTACTCGCCACTTGAGAATTGTAATTCGCTACAGTAGCGAACTACAACTACTTCGCTACGACCCACCTTTGTTAGAAGCACAGTAGCATATTTCGTAAGGCTTTCAGAAGTATTTTTAGGGGCAAGTATTTTTAGGTTCATATGGGCAAAAGTTATCCCGGTTAGCGAGAAAACTTCTCGACAAGTTTACAAGCGAGATCTCGCCTTGGTATGAAAATAATATGAAAATTTACACCACGATCATATGAGACAAAAAGTTTTCCCATGTACCGAGATCTCGCTTGTTGACAGGCGAGATCTCGGTGACCGGGATAATGCTTTTCCCAGATGAACACAACTTTTCCGCGTAGCGGGATAACTTGTCTTTTCACTACTGTCTACTGTATACCGGTAGTAGAAAAGTGGTTGTATAAAAAAAGTAGTTGTACGGCCGAATGGCTAAGAGCACGGCTCAAGGTGAAACTTAAAAGTAACGGAATTTTTCAATCGTTTGAACCAGGTCTATGTTAAGCTTATTAAAAGTTAAGACGGCATGCGGGATTTTCCCTAGCTAAAAACTGTCTGGTTGATGTACACCGCATTAGATCAAGTTACATTCGTATCTCGCGTCGATCGTTTGTGCGCTCTCAAATTTACATTCCTGATGTTTGATTCTGATCGTCGTTGCTGCATCGGTTTATGCACCCTTGCTGTCGTAATTACTCTTTATACACAAAACAACGTTTTATGTTGAAGCAATGTGCGCAATGCAGGTATGTAGGCAGTAGGCATGTTTACTTGTGGTCATAGTATTAAAACCTCGCGGTAAACAAAGTGTACTATTTCAGTGTGAGTGTTGTAGAGATTTTACACAAAAGCACTTCAGCGGTGAAGATTTAATACCCGGAATAAATCTCTTAACGATAGACATACGTACCTACCGCTTGGATGATTTAATATTTCATTGAAAAACTAATTTACGCTGAACAATGCCAGAAATCACTCAAATTTTATATATATTTAAGTAGACATATTAGAGATATTTCAGAGGTTTGAACTATGGACTTATAAGCTAAGACATAACTAGAACTATAACCTTAGAGATATGAAAAACTAGTTTCATATTATTCCGAAACTACAGAGTACAGCGAAGGGGGATGGTTCTGAAATAGAACTGAAACACTGCGCATCCTCCAAGACAAACGTTAAGTCGTCGCGAAAATATATCCTGCACTTGATAAATTCCATAAGACTCGCTACCAATCCCCGTTGACTCGATATCTCAAGGTTTTCACTTGTTTCCATCTACCAAACTGATATTACGTCATTTGATCAATTTCTGAAGTTGCTTCTTTTTGGATTTTTTTATTAATTTGGTTATAGTTAGTTATAGGGTTGCGGTTAGGAGTTAGAGTAGAGGTAGGGTTTGGGTTAATTACATTGCCATTTAACACCTCTTCCATCTGCCAAAAATGACGTCACGTCAGTTTGGCAGATGGAAACAAGTGCTGACTATAGCTCAATGGATACTACGGCAGTCTAGAAACCATGTGTGGGTGCGACTCTCGTTGCGGACTCATGACAGAAATTCGTGGGCTTTCTCCAAGTACTCCGATGTTCTTCCACAGGGAGGGGCCCCCAGGGAGTGTTAACGGGGTGGGTTGGGACAAATTTGCCCCTTCCACCGTAGCTGTACTCTATGATCAAACATGAGTCATAAGGTAGCTGCCAGAAGCGTCCTTAGAAAGCATTTGACCCGATCTGGTTAAGGTGTGTCCTTCGGAAAACAGCTTAGCACACCCCATAGCCTATCGAAGGGAGATGGCTGTGAAACTCATTAGAATAACAATATAACTCATTATCTATGTTAGTCAACGTTTATTCATAAATCTGGTCCTTCACCGTGACGTGTGTATTGTATTTTTACCAAATCCACCAATACCAATTTCCCGATTGTTCGAGTCACTGATAGGTGACTTTCCTAAAACATTGCTGTTGGTTAGTTGGGCAAGAATACAATAACACATGTGACGGTGAAGGACCAGATTTATGAATAAATGTTGACCAACATAGATAATGAGTTATATTGTTATTCTAATGAGTTTCACAGCCATCTTCCCTTCGATAGGCTATGCACACCCCTACAGCCCTACTTACTAATTTTTCCCCAATTGGGAAAGAAAGTTATCCTGATATTATGCTATGTGCAGCTGTTTTGTTGATTCGATTATAGTTAAAAATAATCGATTGCCAAAAAAACATGAAAAAATAATGGGTCTATCTGGAGCAGTTCAGTTGATTCTAACTGTCTATAAGCATGCGTCAGTGGAAATTCAAACAAATTCTAAAATCTTTATTTTCACTTCAGCTTGACGAGATGCAGGAGAAGTTTCGTATTCTTCAACAGAATCTTGAGAAAGCACAAGATATCATTGATGAAGCGAGCCTTAAAGATGTAGAGGTGACGATTTATAAGTATTTTTTTTACAATAGATTGATTTAATTTGATTTTAATTATATTGATTTAATTTGTTTACTGTAGACAATGGTTTTGGAGTTGACGTGTAACTTCAGAATTATTGATTCAGAGTTTTTAAAGCGGATATATTGATATATGATTTTGGAGCTAGCCCCTTGGGGCCTGTTCACGCGAGCCATGCAGGTTTGCCAGGAAGTTCGCCTGAGTCGGATGAATTATTTCCGTATGTTCATATGTGACTGTTTTTAACCCACGTACTGTAATAGCGAACTTAAGCAAGGCTTATTATATAATAACTACAGTGAAACACGCAATTTGATTGGTCAATAGCCGTGCAGAATCAGGCTATCCTGCACGAGGAATTAAAAGGCCTTCGCGGGATTTTCGCGGGATTCTCAAAATGTCATTGTTTCACTGTAGTTATTTTATAAAAGAATTATCAAATGGTTTTCCAAGCAGGATAGCGTGATCCGTGCACTTGGGATGTTGCTCGACTTTCGGAAAGCGTAAAAATACACTCGCCTACGGCTCGAGTATTTTTACGCTTTCCGAAAGTTTGGCGACATCCCTCGTGCATGGATCACGCAATCCTGCACGGAAAACTGTTTGGTATTCCTTTAATCTAGTACGAGGACGCGACAAAAAACACCCTTACATTTTACACTTTTATAATTACATATGAAGAATTACCGTTAGTAAGAACCTCACTACCTACGCCGGACGAAAGTGCAACGAGGCTATTAATATGATATTAATACAAGAAAACGAACAGAAATTAGCAAGTAAAATTCCACGCGAGAGTTTTAGATATCGCCGTCGCTCTGTTTACTAACAGTTAGCCGGAGTTAATTTCAGGGTTTAAAATAAATCATTTAAATATATTTGTAGGCGGTACCTTTTTTGTAGCGGCGATTTTTTTTCGGGCTTTGATAAGTCGAACATGAAATGATTACACAGGAAATACTGCAATGTACAAAAGCTGCAGCAAAACGGGCAGCAAAAACCCAGTCTTTTTAAATATCAAAAAATCATTTCAAAAAGTCATGTCAAAAATCGATGAAAATCAGTGCCCAGCATAACACAGGTAATTAAATAACCATTACAAAATAAAATTTTAAAATATTCACTAAGAACAAACGTTTCGTACATGGCTCTTTCATGCATTATGCCAGACATTGATCGTTACCAGAAATACACGACTATACCAGATTCATGGCTAACAGAATGCTTAACGCGATCTTTTTATGTGAAGACAGCATCTTTTTCATATAAAATCTGTGTATAGATCAATGAATTAAGAAGAAAAACTCGTCGTTGCTAAATTAGCAGTTTTCCGGCTAGTGCTGTGAAAATGCCGGTGACAGCTAGCTGACAGCCGGCTGCTTTTTTAACCCCGAATTTCTGCAGCCATGCATGTGCCATTAACCTGATCATGACCTTAAGCTGGTTGTTTCAAATGTCATACAGTTATATCAAACTTCCAAATGATCTGCAGATGCTAACTTCTTATCTACCACTTTACATGCAACTCGTTTGAATTTTATTCTTCGTATCTATTAAGGCATTCGAAGAGAAGTCAAAAGCATTGAAGGCAAAAGATGCGTTGATTGCGGAACTCCAAGGAAATTTGAAACAGAAGGAAATGGAGAATGATGTAAGTGGAAGTCACAAGCCATGCTCTACAGTATAGTATAACTAATTTAAATTAATTAAACACATAAGGATTTGATTTGTAAGGAATGTGACAGATTTAAAAATAGGTACGCAATGCGTACATGTGGCTAGCCAAAATTTGTTAATAACGAATTTTGGCACACTTAAATGTGCCAAATCAGTTAGTTAGGTCTGGCCAAATGCATTTTACAGGCACGTAATATTAATGCCAGGCGTGTGATTGCAAAACGGACGAACTCCTTCCTTGCATGATTTAAATTACCTAAAAATATGGGCACAATTAAATAGTTACGAGAAAAGAACCAAGGTTTTGAAAAACAGCATTGTGCAAACACAATTTGACATTGTGCTTTAAATAGCACTTCAGTAATTTATAGGTAAGCAACTTGGGAAATTGCAAGTTCCATTCCCAATATTCCAAATGTAATTAATTAATACAGAACGAGGCACGTGGTAAATTGCGCACTGCAATAATTCGAAGCATGTGTGCAGGTGCGCGCACGCGATCACTCGCCCATGGCAGGGTGTAGTTAAAAGGCGGGCGCGGACTGGCGGACGCGGACCGGCGGACGCGGACTGGCGGACGCGGACTCGCGGACTGGCGGAAAATTTTTTTTTACCAATTTTTTAATTATTGGAAATAAATTTAATTATAAATAAATTAATATTAAAAAAAATATTAATATTATTATTAATAATAATTAACAATTATTCTCCGAAGGCGAGGTGATTATCGGTGAATAATTTATTCACGATGATCACCAAGCCTGAGGTGAATAATTGTTTTAGTATAATTTCACAGGTGATTATTTGGGAAAAAATAAAAAATACACATTTCTTCGTCAGTTAATTGACAAAACGGCTTCGGCCGCCATTTCGAAAATCGCTTAGGTGCGTTATAATCACCTCAACGGCAACCAATCAGAGTGGAGAATTTTCAATAATCACCTATGTAATTAATAATAATATTATATATTACATTAATAATATCATTTTTTCTCCTTCACATCATGCGACAACCGAATTCAATAATTGTTTAATAATCTCGTGTCACGCGTTGACACCAGAATTCGATTTATTCATACAGGATCAAATATTTTAAGGAAAGCGTCCAATCACATTGTATTCGACTTAGTGTGTACTTTAACTTTCGGTAACACTGTAATAGTATCATGGCGAACTACATAACAACTTTTAAGTGTATTCTATGAGTGTCAGTCTGTGTGCAGTCGATTGAAGACCGGAAAGAAAACTGATGCGCGATAAAACGCGGCTGTCAAAAGCATCGCGATAATTTGGATATTGATGGTCGTGATGATTAAGATCTTACGAAAACCAGTTTTCCTTTCAGTGGCGTTGAGAGTGCGGAGGATAGAATAGATACGAATAGAATATGTAAAGTTTTGAATAAAATATTGTAATTTTTAAACTACTGTTAACTATAATGCACAAGAGTGCATTGATCTGGAAGTGCACGAATGCTACCAATTAACTAAGAAAATATATAAGTTGAAGCCCTGTACCAATGGTTCAATCATTTGCAACTTTCGTCGTTTTTATACTTTGCCTACAGCTGTGTTTCTATACGGTAAACGCAACGCATAAACAGAACTGATTACGTTTCTATGTTATTATGCTCGCAACGCATATTAGTCTGAATACACGTACTGACTTTCAAGTAACGTACAATTATCACCTTGAAGCTAGATACGAAACAGCTGGTTGGATTAAAACAAGGGTGTCATACTGAGCGCTCTCATGTTGGGAAAATATAGACAATACATAACGTAACAATGGTCCTTTAATAATTTTAAAACTAACAATACTGTATCAATAATCAGAACTTTATACATGGAAAACCGGAAAACAACTTGCGTTTTCGATAACTGTTGCATAAAGAACTTTCTATCCTCCGCACTCTCAACGCCACTGAAAGGAAAATTTTCGTAAGATCTTAATCATCACGACCATCAATATCCAAATTATCGTGATGCTTTTGACAGCCGCGTTTTATCGCGCATCAGTTTTCTTTCCGGTCTTCAATCGACTGCACGCAGACTGACACTCATAGAATGCACTTAAAAGTTGTTATGTAGTTCGCCATGATACTATTACAGTGTTACCGAAAGTTAAAGTACATACTAAGTCGAATACAATGTGATTGGACGCTTTCCTTAAAATATTTGATCCTGTATGAATAAATCGAATTCTGGTGTCAACGCGTGACACGAGATTATTAAACAATTATTGAATTCGGTTGTCGCATGATGTGAAGGAGAAAAAATGATATTATTAATGTAATATATAATATTATTATTAATTACATAGGTAATTATTGAAAATTCTCCACTCTGATTGGTTGCCGTTGAGGTGATTATAACGCACCTAAGCGATTTTCGAAATGGCGGCCGAAGCCGTTTTGTCAATTAACTGACGAAGAAATGTGTATTTTTTATTTTTTCCCAAATAATCACCTGTGAAATTATACTAAAACAATTATTCACCTCAGGCTTGGTGATCATCGTGAATAAATTATTCACCGATAATCACCTCGCCTTCGGAGAATAATTGTTAATTATTATTAATAATAATATTAATATTTTTTTTAATATTAATTTATTTATAATTAAATTTATTTCCAATAATTAAAAAATTGGTAAAAAAAAATTTTCCGCGGGTCCGCGTCCGCGAGTCCGCGTCCGCCAGTCCGCGTCCGCCGGTCCGCGTCCGCCAGTCCGCGCCCGCCTTTTAACTACACCCCTTAAAAACACGTATACAAACCGCAATATTATAAATCCGACAAACATGAAAACATTTAATCTTGGTATGACGTCACTCTCCTCTGGAGAGGCACAGACTTTAAGTCGCGCAAAACGTCGTGTGAGACTAATAAAAATTCAACAAAAAGTCCGTTTATTAAATTAAAGGCTCTTTTCTGCTCATTGAAAAAAAAACAACTTGCAAGCCTGTTGCGAGTGGCATCCGATTAGAATAAACTGTCGAGCATTGTGATTGGACGAAAGTACTCACAGCGAGCTTGCGAGTTGGTTTTTGCGATGAATCGAAAAGAGCCTGTTTTCCACTTCAACCGTATCGTAACGTGCCGTAGCCTTTTCTTTTGTGTCGAAGTCATTAGTTCCACACTACCGCTCAGGAAACAAAGAAATATGCTACGTTTCGGTACGACACGATTGAAGTGGAAAACTGATTTTAAGCCTTTTATTTTTTGTGCCCTTGCGGAGGAGAGTGGTATGACGTCAGCGGCTGGATGATTCTGTCAGAACTGAGACTTGTTAATTAAACAACCAATTTGTTGATTTAACCAATTTTGTTTTTATAATGTAAATTAAGTATCCTAACCTGTCCTAACCAGTAATTTAAAGCATGCAATTATTAATCTACATGCTACTTTTGGAACTGGAACTAAAAATAAAAGCATAAACGTATATGAGTGGCTTTAAGCTTTAACTGTTTAGGTAATCTACCGCACGAACTGCTGTGTATCAAAGTGAGACGTCAGATGAATCATTATCAGTAATCACGCAGTTATTGTCGCTGTCAAGGTCAAGATGTACATTATAGGATCATGCATAGACGATTGAGAGCTTGGAAAGAGGAATCCAAAAAAGCTGTCGTCATTCGTGACATCCGTGATATGGACTATAACCCTATCTCATGCCGGCATCAAGCTGCATGTCGGCATATAGTATGTCGCAATTGCAAGCATTGCCACACAAAACTAATCCTGCAATTTAAGGCTGCTTTCCAGTTAAGCGTTTTTCATATGTGCGTATACGCACAAAAAGTTAATTACTTAATACGCTTTTCCAATGAAATGTCTTTAACCACAAACTATATTTTTATTTATTATATATATTCGCCAATTCACCTACAATTTTTTTCTCTAATATATAATACAAAAGGGCTAGGACCCTACTAGAAAGCTATATTATTCAGTATTTATATAGTAAAAAAATGTCTACAAAACGCATTCAAACATAGCTTAGCAGGTTGTGGCTGTTTACTTTCTGTTTTACAAGACAACCCATATAACTATATGTGTTGCTGAAGACACGCTAGTCTACAATGTTGATGTCGAAGTATAATTCTCATACAAGTCATAGCTCAACTCAATATTCAATGCTGTTAAAATCTTGTACTGTTTAATAGTGTTTTTTAAAAATTTCGCGACGATAAGTAATGCGTATAAAAGCACATCACATATGTATTTAATTAAAGCACATATGTATTTCCATTCTGCTAGCTCCATTATAACTGTTTTAAATACTTATTATATAATTGCTTCTGTACGCACCAGAGTGAATTTAAACGATTTACATCTTTTCCTGATTTCAAATTTAAGTAATTATGTAATTGTAATATAGTTAATGTTCTCTTTTATATAAATGTATGATTATAAATAAATATTGTTAATCACCGTAGGTAAGTATTTTTTAGTGAACAGGAAAAGTTGAGACTGAGTCGGATTCGAGTCGGATTCGATAAATGTTGTAAATAAACCGATAGATATACTCCCTATTTTTTGTAAATTTTATGAGGGCCACAAGTTCATTAGTACTATAAAGTCTCTATATCTATCTATATCTATAAGAGTTTTTTAAAATGCAGCTATACTGTCTATACTTACCGTTAGGATCTGAGGACGTTTTCACATCTATTTCAAGGGCGTAATTTGTTTGTGCCATGTTAATGAGCAACCAGTCAACAAAAACGTGTTTATACACTGCGTCAGAACTGTGTTGAAATGAAGTTTGAGACTTGAGAGTATCACATGACTGCAAATTTTAAGCAACTTGTTAAGAAAACAGGAAGATCATATTTCATTTGAGGAAAAAATTCCACTAGAGCCCAAAACTTCCGCCCTTTAAACTATTATTGATCATAATAAGACGAAAACAACAATAAAGATTAAAGTAGTACACAAGTTTCATTACTGCTGTATTTTATGAAGATTGTCATTCAATATGGCATCTATTAATTAAATTAAATTAAATTAAATTAAATTAAATGTAAATTTAATTTACATTTCTTAACACGCATTGATATTGAGGGTCTGGCAACCTCGTTCCCAGGGCTTTTGGATCGTTCGATTGCTGCGAGTTCTTTTCGAAAATATTAAAATGCTGCCGAGATATAACTATAAATGTTATAACCACTATTGTTTTTGCCTTGAAAGTTGTAATTGTAATTGACAATGTCGACAATGTGTCGATAGGTATGATACCGGATGTGTGCTTTTATCACACTTTATACACTTTATGCAACAACAACACAGCGAAATTTTCTCTCTGGAGGGGTAGCATGTCATCATTTTATTTTAGATGGCTCCGTAGCATTGCCTATACTTTACATTTGCGTTTCGCCGACGCCCGGCGTATCAGCAAGTCTTTGCTCATTTGAGATGGGAAATATGATCTTTCGGCAGCCTTTAAGCTAAATCAGAAGCTTATCTCGTGACGCAACGGACGTCATATGTTCAAAAGCAAATCAAAGATGTGGATTTTTTGTTTTAAATCGCTAGTTCGAGCATCGATTTTCTATCATTATGCATGCAAAATTGGGGGGAGGGGGGAGCTTTTTGGTGAGATGGGTTTCCATCATATGGAGTAACCTTAACATTATACTTTATATTATCTAGTAGTAAATATGACGAGTTTTTATAACATGAGAAGTAATTCTAAGTAGAGAAAGCTTCCTTGAAAGGAAATGTCTTAACTTGGGATTTAAAAGAGTTTATAGAGCTGGTATTTCTAACACTACTTGGCAGTCCAGCTAGAGCCTAGGAGCTGAAACGGAAAAAGCCCTGTCTCAATACGCCGTGACATTGGGCAGTCTTAGGAACTGAGTTAAATTAATCTGCCTTGAGATATTGACATGCAGTGGCAGTCTTAGGAACAGTCAATTAGCTGCCCTGAGATACTGACAGTGGCAGTCTTAGGAACAGTTAACCTGCCCTGAGATACTGACTACACGGTTCCAACAGGTCGGAGGGGTATGATGGCTGATGGCAAGCAGTTATTAACAATCTTGTAAACGATCAGTAAGATCTTAAGACTTAAAGGTTATTCAATTGCTGACAGGAAGCCAATGGCAATGGAGAGATGAGTACCGGTGCAATGACCTCCAATTTTTCATCTATAAATTACTCTTGCTGCAGAGAGAAGGCGATCCTCGTGCCAGGCGATTATATTTTTTAAGTCGTTTGAAAGGTTTATTAAAAAAACATTGCAAAATATTGTGAAAATATAAGACTAAGGCAGCTTCAATAAATTGAGACCCAATGATTTGAATGTATTTTTGAGCTTGTATCATGTGAACTAGCCACGGGATCTCGCTATTGCCGAGTAATTAACTGGCTTTGCCGGCAAATAAACAGACCGGTTGTTTGTCCTCACCCCCATATAAACAGGCCCTTTCTGTTGCAAGCTGCGAACTGGCCTTTTCTTAGAGTATATGCAGTTAACTTGAGATTCCAGATATTACGATGTAGCAAAATTCAAGTTAGTTTTTAATAATCACACAAGTAATTAATTGACGTACTAATTTTCAGCAAACTGACTGGAAACTTTAGGCTAAATACTCCTCGAAATACTCAGCTAATGCAGATACTAAGTTCAGATTATCATGGTGACATTTTAGACTTCGAGCTGGATATTTTTCTTTACTTTTCGGGAAAATGACATTGTATATATCACCCAGTTTTGCAAAAAAAAACGTGCTACTGCACGTTTACTTAGCAGTTCGTACCTTTTTTGCTGCAGAGCGAACGAGCCTGGAGCGAGCGAGAGAAGCAGCAGACCTAATTTGTGTATACAGTTATTTCAATTAAGGTTGTCCCCGAGCAAAGCGGATCAAAGGCCATTGAGGCCGACTCACGGATGAGATCAAACTAGTGAAAGTGACATAAAGAATTAGAGCAGTTTGCAGTTGTTTGTGCAAGTTAACGAGCGCCGTCCGAATTTTGCCACTGTCGTGCTTCTTTCGCCAAATCAAAAGAACGAACGCGTGCTCCAGCCCGATTTCCGGTTCTGAAAGGCCCGATTCGCAGGCAAACAGTGCGCGCAAAGCAGGCTGCATGGTCATTTCCCATTATTTAAATGCCCCACACTCAAGTCAAAAGTCGAATACGAGCGCGAAAGGTTTGCTGGGAATCGCTAAAAAAATCCATTAATCAGTTTTACTATTATAGACAACATCAGATATATATGAGCTTATCTATACATTTACGTAATAGTTGCGCTATATCATATCATGCATGTTACACAGCATGTTAGTGTGTCACTTGTTATAGATTATTGCCTGTTACGAAACTGGTCTCTCAGGCAAAATAAACATTACGCACGTACACTCTGCTGCGAAAGATAGATAAAGTGAATACCATTTCGACTTGCGCAAAATTGTCAATTACCTTTCATTAGGCATGATGGTTTAGATAACTAGTGTCGGACCATGCTGAGTGGCCACGACTGATGCATGGGCCACGAGCGACCGCAGATGGACCACGAATGACCGCAGATACACCACTAGCGACTACGAATAACCACGAGTATAAAAGACGCGGAACATTTTGGTTTGATGTTTCTCTCTTGTTAATTTCCTGAGATTTGGATAAAATCTATAACTATTACTCATTCATACATCTTCATTCTTCAAATCTTCAATGATTTTGAAAATTCATATTTATTTACTGCATGATTGTAATATGGGTAATTCATGCCTGCTGTTTACTTTGTAATTATATCTTCAAACACTGATCAGTAATACTACTAAATGTTTCTACTGGGAATCGAACCCCCAAAACAAGGTGTATCTGCCTCTGGTCTAAATATGTTAGTGCTCTAATGACTAAACTAAAGCTGCCATTTCTGGCTTTCGTAAAGGCCGAGACGCATCGAACGCGATTCGACAACGTGGCGCGATTTTTCAGTTTTTGATTAATAAAACGTACAGCCAATGGAAGGAAGATATGTAGACTAAATAACTCAAAATGTTATGGCTTTTAAAAACATTTGTAACACGTAAACCAGGATTAAAGTAATCGGTCAGTAAAAATCGAAAAATCGCGCCGCGTTGTCGAATCGCGTCCGGTGTGTCTCGACCTTAAACAGTTCACATTTTGTGAGTTTACCACTCCAAGTCGGATCGTTTTCGCTGCATCACCTCTTATTTTAATGGCACTATATTAATGGTATTACACACATACAACTTTAGGAAACACGTACATAGTTTTCACATTCATCAGTTTGTAATTTCGGTTTCGACAATTTAGGAGAAATCGCTGTATCCACGCGCCGATTCAAAGTACTTTCCATAAAGGGTACGCTTCAATTAACTGGTCGAACTCGTCCCACTTCCGAGTGATTGTTGCAAAGGTTGAAGCATGAATACGCTTCTCTTCCTCTTTTATTTCCGGACTGGACTCTGGTACAACGTCTGGGGGCCACTCGCTAGGGTTGCTAAGCCAGGTTGGTTCATGCTGCCACAAGTTACTGTTAAACCCAGGAAAAACTAAGGCCATGATATGCGGTAGCAGACAGATGAGAGCAAAACTTCCTAATTTTCGCCTTTCACTTCTCGGTAAAGAAATCATTCCTGTAACAAGCGCCAAAGATCTCGGCGTAATCTTGGACTCTGGTATGACGTTCGACAGCCATGTACAAGCCACTATCTCCTCATGTATGTCTCGTTTAGGTCAAATAAACCGTGTGAAACATTGCTTTGACAAACACACATTAACAATTATTATTAACTCTCTAGTTTTTTCAAAATTATATTATTGCTCTACAGTCTGGAGCAACACTTCTCAAACAAATTTAAATAAGGTACAGGTAGTGCAGAACTTTGCATGTCGAATAGTTAGCGGAGTTGGCAAATACGATCATGTCACACCAATCCTGCAAGAACTAAAGTGGCTTCCTGTTCGACAGTATTTATATTTTCGTGATGCAGTCATGGCATTTAAATGCATGACAGGAAACGCACCTGCATACCTAACTGAACAGTTTGTGAGACGAGGTGACATTTCATCTCGCGTTACTAGGAACTCGAGCATGATTGAAACTCCTTTACACAGAACAGCAACCGGGCAACGATCTTTCAAATTCAGAATGGCCACAATTTGGAATTCCTTAAAACCAGAACTTAGGGCCTGCGAAACAACGAAAGACTTCAAACATATTTTAAAACAGAGACTTGTAGAAACATTTAAATTTAGGACCAATCTTAAGACATTTTGATGTAAATAGCATATATATTTGTGTAGTACTACCAAGTGTGTGTGTGTGTGTGTGTGTGTGTGTGTGTGTGTGTGTGTTGTGTGACTGTGTGTTGTTATGTGTGTCTCTCTATTATTACAGTGTATAAAAATTTAGATCAATTATGTAAAATTTCGCTGAAAAGCCTTTTAAGGGATGTGAAATTAAAATACAATAATAACAATAACAACTCTGGGACAAACATTACTCTGGGACAAACATATTGAGAAAATATGCAAAAAAGTGGGCGCTGGAATAGCAGTTATGAAACGAATCAAGCCATTTGTCCCTATTGAAACTATGAGATTGATTTATAACGCCCTTATACAGCCATATTTTGATTACTGTTCTCCCCTATGGGATAATTGTTGTGCTTATTTAAAGGAAAAACTTCAAAAATTTCAAAATCGCGCGGCTAGAATAATTGCCGGTGCTAGTTATGAAATTCCATCGGCTGACGTTCTTGAAACTCTTGGTTGGGAAGCACTAGAAGTGAGACGTAAAAGGAATAAAGCAATCTTAATGTATAGAATTTTAAATAATCAAGGTGCATCGAGTTTGAAAGAATCGTTCGCTAGGATTAGTGCTCTGGAAATTAATTACAATCTTAGAAATTCGAGTACTGATTTGGTTCTCCCACATCCCAAAAGAGAATTCCTCAAAAATAGCTTTAAATTTAGCGGGGCGAAACTTTGGAATAGCCACCCTTTGCAAGCAAAACTAGCTCAATCCGAATATACCTGTAAAAGGAATATTAATAGTCTTGATACATAACTTACTTATTTCTTCGTAATCTTGTAAATATCTTGTAAATATTCTTGTAAATAACTTTATTTATTCAAGTGTGTTCCGACGCCTCTCATGGAAATCAGCTTGTAGCTGATGAGGCTAGCGTCGCTTTTTTTCCTTTTTGCTTTTAAATAAAAGTTTACATACATACATACATACTCGTTCTTGGAAACAACTCCACCTCGACTCCCCATATGCAGATCTGCCGGGTTCTCTTTCGTAGGAACATAGTGCCATTTTACTCGATCGTGGTCCTTGACCTTCTTTTTTGATTAACTCGATTCGCGACGATTTGTCGATATTCGCCTTGACCGCCAATCCAGTACAGCGCTACCGTCGAGTCTAGCCAGCAGTGCACGGATGAAACTTTCTCAGTGGCGATCGCTGTTTCGACATTGGACACAAGGTTTACCGCCATGTGTCCACAAGCTCTTGCCGAAGTATTGTAAGGTTTTTCCAAGAGGTTTTTCTTCGCTAAACGAGACCTTGAACAAACTAATCCTTGGGTTGGACCTTATTCTTGTTGAAGAACGGCTAGACTTGGATCAAGTCCGTCTCTCAAGAGTCCGAGGGATCGGACGCGTGAGGTGCAATAACGCGAGAAAGTTTGAGGGAGAAGACGGACTTGGCTCACCTGCAAGCGCGCCAAATTTACCGACCCGTTTTTCCGTCGGTAACGCGCCCCCCTGTAAATTATTATTATGTATTCAAAATGCTGGTTCAAAACGCTCTAATTTGCATAAATTATGCATTTTTCCAGGTTTCGGTTCCAGGTTCCGGTCCCAGGTTCCGGTTCCGGTTCCAGGTTCCGGTTCCTGTATCGTTGTATCGCTTTTTAGTAGTTGAAACATTACCGTTTACAAGATTAAGTTTGTTCATTGTCTCAAGCGCCTGCACGCAGTAAGTTAGTTTCTCACTAAACTAACTTTGAACTCCAGATTGATAATATTCTTTAACATAACACTTAATGATCTTGGATTCCTTCCCATATTTGTCCGTTAGACTGCTTTTGCGCGGTTATAACCCTCCGGGGTAAAGGGCAAGGCTTCTACTGAGTTCTACAAATCGTTTGACCCTTGGGCAATTCACATAGGTCGGTAAATTTAGTGATTGGTGGAATAGAGCTCTTGTCAACTGCCTCAGTAAATTGGCCCCAAAATCTAGGACAATCCATGTGGAACCCTCGAACTTAGAGATGACTAACTTCGGGAGTTTTGCTCAGTGTTTGGGAAAAAGATGCCCCCGCATTCCTTCGTTTACGGTGTATTTTTAGACATGCTAGCAAGCTCGGCTGGAAAATACATATTTTTTTATATTTATGAGAAAACCTCTAAAAGTCTAAACCTGCTTAATAATATAAAGGGCTAACCCTTTAAGCAGATTTAGATTTTTAGAGGCTTTCTCATAAGTATTAAAAATATATGTTTTCCACGAGAGATTTGAATGAATAGTCACACCAAGGTTATTATGTTGAATTACATTTTTTACTGTATCATTTTCATAAAAAAGTGGTGGGTGTATCGGTTTATTACGTTTTGCAGAAAAAGTAATTGTCTGACTTAGTCTTACGACTATTAATTTTAAGTTCCAACTATGGGACCAATCACTAATTTTATTTAGGTCTGAATTTAATTCAATGTTATATTGTACTTGTAGCAAGTAAATGATTGACACAAGTAAATGTTATGCATAAAGAAACTATTTAAGAAGCTGTTTTAAATTCCTAAGAGCAGAAAATCGCGCACTTTTAATACAAGGAGATGCTCTTAACTAAATTTTAATGCATTCACCTTGTCAATATTTTACGCATCATTACGTTCAGCTTTTTGGTAGGGCATTCAATTTTAACAATAAATGATTTCAATAGTTTTCGGGTTTTTTGGGACATCCTGTAGTGCAAATATATAAACACAACGTATCATGCTATGTACTTTAATTAAACTAGAATTTTTTTTATTACAAATTTAGTTTGTTCAAAAATCTCTATATCTATATAGTTTATTATAAACTACCTATATTAATGAAATGCTACAAAAAGTATTAACCTCTAGGCTCTATTAGATATTCTGCAATTTATACAAACGAATTTCAGACGTTTCTTACAAAGATGGCGGCCAATAAAAAGTGACTATAGGGATCCGAAGAACAATACAAACAGCTTCACTATTCATTACGACCTGAAAACCTTTTTCATTAACATACAGCTATTTCAATTAAGGTTGTCCCCCGAGCAAAGCGGAAAAGTCGAATACGAGCGCGAAAGGCTGCTGGGATTCGCTAATAAATTAATGAATTTATCAGCGATTCCCAGCAGCCTTTCGCGCTCGTATTCGACTTTTCCGCTTTGCTCGGGGGACAACCTTAATTGAAATAGCTGTAGTCATAAATGTGAAAACCTGTTTCATTAAAGAGAATATATAAAGAAACAACCTTTCTGGTCCCCATCTTTATAAAAAAATGTCTATATTATACAAAATAAATAAGGTTACAACTATAACATTTTAATGACACAAGAAGTATGCAAATAAATTGCTGCATATCTTTTGACAGTGCTGCATATGCAAAACATAATTATTAATTAGAATCGATACTCAGAGCGCTATCCATCGGATAGTGTTTTTTCAACTGTTCTAAAAATGCTTGAAAAGTGATACGAATATGGATCATATCCCACAATTAATAAAAGGAAACTTCAACTCTTATATATTAAAGTTTAATCTTGCATGGTCATAGTCATATATAAGAAAGCTTGAAAAAACCACTATCTGGCTTTCGTACAATGACTGACCCCCTGTTAAATAGAGTGTTCGATTCAAATATTGTTCGGGTTTTACAACACTTTTTGAATATGTATATCATATGCATATAGCTGAGCTGTGCACCTTTTCGCCATTCGGCAATTACAAGCCGTATCAGAATTTTATTGCTCGTGTAACGAAAATGCATGGTTCTAAATAAAATAATATAGGAATTTAGCTATATGCTAAAAAGGGACTAACATGCCTGGTTATCCGTCACAATGTCGTATTATGGTAATAAACTAACTGCATTTAAATTACATGCATTTTAAATTATATAGATGTGAGTGAATTGGAAACAGGCATAAACATAAGATGGAGAATTAGCTGGAGCTATATATTTAGTATAAATAGTCAAGTAGATGGAATTGCTAAACGCTTTCGTCCAAAGTATATATTATTCTTCTCCAGGATCCGGTCGATAATTATTGATTCCGGTGCAAAACATGTTGTGGAAACTTTCTTTCCAATTTTTAGGCCATTTGTAAATTATATAAAAAAATATTGCTACAGTTGGTATCAAGATGAGAAGTGCGAACAAGAACTGGCCCCAACCAGGATAGGTAACCTTTGCAGTCCATTCTTTTGTCCCATCATAACTTGAACTAAATGGATCCTACAAGAGTTAAAGTTACGTTCATATTATACAGTTAATATCTACATGCATGCATGCAATTATAAGAAGAGCTGAATGACAACTGAAACAAAATGCTAGCTGCATGATGGTTGAGAATGATGAGACAGCTAGCTATAGGTATTTGAAACTGATCATCTTACAAAAGATCTAACTGACAATTAGCTTGAATTTTAGCAGACAGCTACCTGGCTTCCAACATGGAGTGAGCAACACTGATAGCGGTGCATGGGTGCTGGGCGCAAGGAAGATTAATTTTCTAGTATATTGTCAGTACACCGGCGATGCAATTTTCCGTTTCGTACACTACCAGGGTCACCAGTAACAATCAGTGTCGCCACTGTCAGTGTGCGCGCGTCACATCCGGCGAATATGAAATGAGACATTCACCACACGAAATACACGTCTAAACACGCGTATTGTGCTGGCATCAGTACTGTAATTTTGTATCGATCGAGTATTGCTCAGTTTCTTTTTAGTTTTCGTCTTCAAATTAACATTGTTGACATCTCCAAATTCTGAAATCCATTCATCTAAACTTTCGACTGATATAGGTATTGTGTGGTGGCACGTAACTTAAAATTATGTGTGCCAGACGCGCTGCAGAAATGTTTATCCGATAGAGTATTTGGGTGATATTTCGATATTATCGCGCGCGATGTTTTTATTTATGATTATCGTATCGAAGGTAGAAACGTGAGCGAAGATATGCCGTAATTATGGCTATGGTCCATGACTATCGTGATATTGTTTCGTATGTGTGTACATAGTTTCTTTATTAACAGTTTTAAGCTTTTTTAATTTTTCTCGACGATATGCCGGGACTTCGCTATGGACTCATGTGAAAAGAGTCTGTCAACGCTCTGCCGAAAGTCGTGGGTTTCTCCGGTCGCTCCGGTTTCCTCCCACAGGGAAAGTTGACAGAGTGGGTTAGGATAAAGATAATTAGGAAAGTAGTATCACAAATGTTGTAAAAATAAATAGTGTAAGCTTAGTTATAAGTTATACAAGTAAGCGTATAATACTGGCTAGATGTAATTGCATGGTCACTGAAAAGTCCCGATAGGGAGTGAGCTGAATAATCATAATCATGCATAATCATGATAATCATGATATGATTTTTAAGTATCGCCTAACTCCGCTTCGTGAAAAACCAATACCAGCCAACAATTTCAAAAAGTATAAGACAAAACACAATCCGAAGATTAGCATCTTCAATCATGGAAATTAATTCGCAGACAAAACAATAATCTCCCAAATGTTCCCCCCTCTCCCCTATACAATGTTGATGTGTGCATGAGTTCACTGCCAAAGGTCTATGTTATATGATCATATAAATACATCTGCCTATCCCATGCACGAGTGCCATTACGAGGCTCTTCCACTAAGCTCTTTTTGCCTCATCCCCACTCTAACTTTCTTGAAAAAAAGTCTGAGTTTTAGAGGCTGAGGTAAAACTGTGGAATAGACTCTCAGAAGAATTAAGGACTAAGGATTCTCTTTATTCCTTTAATACCAATTTTACAATGCCTGGCCAGTAATCATATTATTGTAGTTTTATTTAAATATGTAATCATAGACAATCCAGAAGAAATGTCTTCTGGATTGTCTATGATATTATGTAATGTAGTGTCTCTGATGTAAATATGTTTTTGCTATTTTTTATGAATACCTACGTCCCCCTTGGAAATCTTTCTGCTGTAGGGGTTAGCCGTGGTGAAATAACGTTTCACCTACCTATACCTACCTACCTACCTACCTACCTACCTACCTACCTACCTACCTACCTACCTGACACGAGGTAGCTATATTTGCGCGAATACTGCACAAAACCTTATTTCTTGCTCAGCAAAGATAAAACATGCGCAAAACAAATATTACTGATATTTCTTAGAAATATTAGTAATATTTCTTTATAGTTAGTAATATTTCTGCTATATAGTTTATGCTTATACTTGACATGTGTATATGAAAACGCTTACGCGAGACCATACTTTTGGGCTCGAATTCTTGCCATATAGCTGTGCTTGAATTCGTCTGTAGGTTTCACATGAGGGTGTGAACACAACTGAAGCGAAATCGTGAAAATTTGTGAGCGGTTCCGAATTTATCATCTGATGAGCCTCAGCAATTAAATATACATTTAAGATATTTCTCATTTATATACATACCTGTACACAACCAACAAAGACATCGTAGGCAGCGCTACTTTTACAAAGATCATAAACAGTAGCAATGACAACAATGAATAAGGCTAAAGGTGAGATATATTTCCAACAGATCATCCAACCTATCCATGGTCTCTTGCCTGTCATATCCTCAATATCATCAGCGAATCTATAGGAGGTTATAATATTTTTAATCAAACATTTACAGAATTATACAAATACAACACGGAAATTATAAATAATTTAATATAATTTCATAGTTGCTGTTACACAAATAGCTTAGTTTTCTCAATACAAATATTAGTTCACGCGATAGAGAGTCCATGACACAAGGCGGAAACTACAGTCACGGAAGTATCATCCGGCATATAGACATTTTTTAAAAGTTAAAACGTATCGTGTCTGACCATTTTGTAAAGCCATTTTATGCTTAGTTAATACAAACGTCCATGATCGCTAGAAATAGTAACTTGCTCTCCCCCTAGCCATAGCCTATCGAAGGGAAGATGGTTGTGAAACTCATTGGAATAACAATATAACTCCCGTACTGAAAGAATTACATTAGTTACCGATTAAATATCGAATAAATTTTAAAATAATTCTCCTAGTTTACAAGTCACTACATAACCTAGCTCCAGATTATCTTCACAAAATTATTGAAGAAAGATGTCCTACACGTACACTTCGATCCTCCCGATGTTCACTGCTTTCCACTCCAAAGATATACACCACGGCATATGGAAAGCGTGCTTTTTCTCATGCTACTCACGCTACCCCGGAACGTACTTTGGAACTCTTTACTAGAATGCATTAAATCCGCTGAGTCTATTTTAGAATTTAAATCTTCTTTGAAGACTTATTTGTTTGAGGAGGCATATGCTTGCTAACATTATAGCTAATATATCATATATGAAAACACTTTAATTATTCCACTAAATCTGTTTTATCTGTAATATAAGTTTAAATTTTAACTAATATATAATGTAAATATATTAACTATTTCAGTAAATTTAAATAGTTTTAAGCCATTGTAAGCGCATTGAGATTTTTAAATGCGCATAAGAACATCATCATCATGATCATCATCATCATTATTATTATTATTTATCTGTGTTAGTCAACGTTTATTCATAACTCTGGTCCTTGGAAAATATACAATAGGCACATGACGGTGAAGGACCAGATTTATGAATAAACTTTGACTAACATAGATAATGATCCATCATCCAGTTATAGTGTTGTGAGTACAATATTGCACAATATTGGTTATGATTATTGGATGACCCATGCAAGTTAATACTGTATATAGGGGAGAGGAGAATTTTTGGACATTCTTAATAGTCGGCTATAATTAAACCGATTCAAGTTGGTGTATCAAATTGATTTTAACACTGCAAGTTTTCTATTGATTTCCATAATACTGCAAGTGTACATTAAATATAGATTCATATATGAAAGAGCAAAACGAGTTATGCATGTATACTCAAGAATTGTAAGAGAATTAGAAGATACTGCACAGACATTTCGTATACTGTTCCCTACACCTTTAAAAGATCAGTGAATGATTAAGACGGATGAATTGATATATAGCAGTTTACCTGTCATTTCCGTAGACCCAAGCCACAGCGATACATTGGAAGAAAGCAATAATTAGTAAGGGGAGCGACACTGCTCCGTCAAATATTTGAAATACATAAAAACCATTTCCAGCAACAAACGCAATTCCAATTAAAAACAACACAACTGCCAGAATTGCTGTAAATACAATAAAACGCTTAAATAAATATTTCAATTTATGATTATGATTATGCAATTGTAAAGTTTGTCAGTGAGTTTCGAAACGTTGGGTTGTGAACAGAGGCCGCGAAAGTGGAGGGGCATTGACCAAAAGGGGCACTTTTGTATATGACCAAAATCAAACGATTTTATAAAAAAAATGTTTTTGAAAATATGGAGTCTCTATAATGTTGGAAATGGCCTTTACAGAGTCTTTACCACTGCAAAAAGGGTACTTTCTTTCCGGCCAGCAAAACAGGGCGTTCATTCAAGAAATCCTTTTTTCGTTCGGTAAATAGGGCACTTTAGCCCAGAAAAAAGAGCACTTTCTCACTTTTTAAAAAAGTAGGGGGGGGGGGGGGCACATGCCCCCATTGCTCCCTACCGGTTCCACGGTCCCTGGTTGTGAATGCAATTCAACTGGGCTTTGCATTCAGTAAGTCTCCAGTGTCACAGTTTTGAGCGTGCCTACGTGATTTTCAAAACTTGATTTGACTTGACCCAATTCGTAAAATCGCCGCGCGGTTCCTGTAACAGCGCGATTTATTAACGATTAGACTGTGGCTTAGTTGCGGTGAGCCGGGTACGATTAGTTGCTGTGGTTAGTTGATAATGACTTCAAGAATATACCACAGAGTAACCACCATCTTTGTTATCCGTTATTTTGAATAGTACTAGCTGTATGTAAATGCGTGTAAATTACACTGATTTACCTGTATTAACTTCTTTTCTCCATTTCTTGGGAAAAATTCCAATCTCCATCATTGGTCCCACAATTGCCTCAAGTGTTCCAAACTCACTGTCAATACCCAACAATATCAACATAAAGAAAAACAACACTGCCCAAAATGGCGACAAGTCTAGTTGAAGGAGAGCATCAGAGAACGCCATGAACGCCAAACCTGGTCCACTACCCACCTATATAATTATAACTGACGTTACCAAACTGGCGTTCTAAATCAACAATGATCATCATTTTAAACTGAAAGGACTTTTTGATTATACACGGCTAAAAACGCACAGGTTGTTCCAAGTTGATATCGACAGGCGTGAACAATGTTGTGCGGCCAACTATGAACAAGTTGTCAACCATGTTGTTCCAAGTTGTTACAGTTGAACAATGTTGTAACAACATGTTGACAATACTGTTCATAGTGGGCCGCACAACCTTGTTCACGCCTGTTGATATCAACCTGGAACAAGTTGTTGATTTTCTCAATTTTTACGCGTGTAGATTCATGTTTCGCTGTTCATGAGTCAGCGGTTAGGGTTAGAGTCAGGGGGTATATACTTCGTGTGACCCCTATTATTATGTATCAAGGCGAACACCTGACCCCAACCCCGCCTCTAACCTCTAACCTCGATTGGATTCCCCCGCCTGATATGGACATTACTTATACAGAGCAAAATGAGCTCTAATTATTACGGTGCAAAAACTGATCATGCAGGGTCAAATGAAGTATCTACCAGTCAGGGCAAGGACAGGGCTCAACATTCATAAACAGTGAGACATGAATCTGTAACCCATTTTTTGCCAAAAATTACCGCTGCAAACACAGAACTATTTTGTTGAAATGAAGAGAATAAAAACATTCCTGTAATAAACGAATTATTCGTTGTTTGTTTTTATGCTGGATGCCTCAAGAAAGTGAACACACGACAAAAAACGCCGAGCCCGCTGCTCAACATGATTGAACAATGTTTTGCTGCCCACGTTGTTCACACTTGTCAACAATATTGAACAGTTTTGTCGAGCCTGAATCGGGTGTAACAACATTGTTCAATATTGTTGACAGCTATGAACAAAGTGGGCAGCAAAACATTGTCAACTAGTTTCATATTAATCTGACACTGCAATCGACCAACGAAAAATTCGTTGGCTCGAGTTTTTCGTATCTCTGAGGATGGTTCTGAAATAAAACATTGTTCAATCCTGTTTTCATCAGTATTGCATCAACCTGAGCGTTTTTTTTGCCGTGTAGTTGAGTTGTATGCTTTATTAATACTAAACAAAATTAAATATCAAATATTGAACAATATTGTTACACCCGATTCAAGCTCAATAATATTGTTCAATATTGTTGACAAGTGTGAACAACGTGGGCAGCAAAACATTGTTCAATCCTGTTAAATAGCGGGCTCAGCGTTTACGCGTGTATATAACATTTTTTTTCTCAGCGGTTTTCTATAACTGAGTACTTCATGTAAAAAGAAAATAGGGGATCTTGAGAACTATAGTTATTTTTTGTTAGGAAAGGACGATTAATTGATGAATATTTACATTGGAAGAAGATTATAAAATATAGAATAAATTTCAGACAATTTTTTCCCATGGCTGACCATCATGAGTATATTTTTTCTCCCAAACAGAAAATTTCCTTCAAGTTCAAGAGTTTTATAACAGACAACTCATCGTTCTGACCTACTTACATACAATTTTGGAAAAATTTCAATGATTTTGACGTGTATGTACTTCCTCGGTGGTGAGGAACTGTCATATAATTATTTTTTCTTCAGGAAATTATGGCTAATTGAGCTTAATTGAAAGGGCTTAAGAATAGTTAAAACACTACATTAGATTTTTATGCATGCTTATTAGATGTGTCTTACTAAATCGCAAAGTATTTTAATAGATCGTATTTAGCCTACAGCTGACTTTGCTTGTCTATTTTCCCAAAGATTTTTCTCTAGTAAGTAAATGCTTAGTAAAAAAATTTAAATTCGTTAGAAAAGCTTCTTTATCCTTGCCCAGTCCCCCGTGCAGCCTCCTTGCGGAATTTCTATATTTTGGGGGACAAAAAACTTTCGGTTAATTGATTGAAATATGTAAATTTCCCTAAATGTCAACTTCACCGCTGGAGTTTGGCAAAAATTCAAATTTTGGACGGCTAACCCACAGACAGCTCGGTCTCAGACAATCGCGTGCAAAAATAATGAGACTTTTGATATTTCGTTCTATTTCTGTGATTACTTCCCCCCTCCCTTCTATTTAATGTTGAAAAAAAATTGACCTGCACAGGATTGTAGGGTTCATATTCTCAGTTAATAAGCAGCCAATCTTGTATCAAGAGATTTTTAGGGCCTTCAAGGCCACCCCCCTCGGCCTATAACAGAATCATACATTCTGATTCACAATATTATAAACGCCATTTGGCTTAATATTTAATAATAACGTTATAAGTATCGTCACTGCGGTTGAATTTTCTCTGGGGCAGTTGTCCCATGTTTCCCCTCCATCACTGGAGCAATAGTGGACGATCCTTACTGAACTTCTGGTGCGGATAACAGTTTAAGACTAATGGAATTATCCAGCTGTATATAAAAATTCTTTTTTATTAGTTTCACTGTATTTTACATCAAAGTTGTACCTCAACATCAATTCTGCTTTGCTGTTGAAAAGGAGCAACTTACCTTATTTGCACTAATACCAGTTTTAACTTCTCGATAGCCAAGGATAGAGAAGACAACAACACCAGCAAACAGTGAGGTGCCACAGTTAATAAATACTACAGTGTAGGCATCATTCATACATTGATTGTGGTAAGGCATGTAACTGGCAAATACAATTAGAGCTCCAAAGGCTAAACTGAGAGTGAAAAACATTTGAGTAGCAGCATCTTTCCACACTTGTACATCCCCAAGTCTTTCCCAAGCATTCTGTAAGGAAGGAAAAACAAACTTCTTATTTGTTCTTTATATCTGGCAAGTATACTTAGTCTTTTTAATTTATACTATCGTTTGCATTTATGGTCTAAGGTTTGCAAATATAAGTCACTGACTTCATGTTCAAATATATACAATGCGTTATACTCACAATTGTAGACGACTAGACGAGTTTTTTCTATGGTCTGATTCGTATTTTTAACATTGAATTTATTTTATTTTATTTTATTTTATTATCAAGTATAATTGCTGTTAGCATACACTCGGGAAGTGGATAATGCTTTTCGCGTAATTGGATCGGGTTGGTCAACTCCGGATATTTGTCACTATATGATCCAGACAAAACCAAAATCTCTTTCCGTTTTGTCCTGGTTACAAACGAGCAAATGTTTTTACTAAACTTAGCTGCGGTTGCGGGAAATACGAAGAGAAAGCCACAAAGTTTTGTTTAACAGTGTGTAGAGGTATTCTTAAAATGTCTAATGATTAAAATTACTAAAAGCTTGTGAATACTATAGTGTTTTGTTTGCAACTATTAGGGGGCGGGCCATTAGAAAAGTGATAGGAGGAGGGGACTTTTTTAACTTGTACGAATATTTTTTTAAATTTTTTGCTTGTGTCGATAGTTTTTTTAAATATAATCCCTTGCACGGATTTTTTTTTAATTTTTGCTTTCCATCCCCCCTCCCCCCCCCCCATCACTTTTCTAATGGTCCACCCCTTACGCGAGCTGTAATGCAAATTGTTTTTAAAAAAATATTTTAGTTCTTCTTTGGTCATTAGTGTCGGAATATCCTTGGAATATCCTTGCAGGCTTGCACTATTCACCACCACTTCGGTGAAACATTTTAACTATATGACTACGTTAATTAAACATGTATAATCCAATGAGAGTATTTCCATTACAGGGGTACTTCAAGTATAAACGCATCCAGTACAACTAGTTATTTGACAATACCGAATGTTGCGTCCTAGGAATGTTTAATTATTTAGCTGACCTGTACTATTTGCGACTTTTACCTCAGGGCTGAAGAATGCCTTTAGACCAGTTCCGGCTCCCTCAAGTGTCACTCCACGGAAGAATAAAATTATCAAGATGATATAAGGGAATGTTGCAGTGAAATAAACCACCTATATAACAAATAATATATTATGTACAATATGTGGCACATGAAATTGATTAGTTTACCAGTTTTTCAGGTCATTTTCGAATTTAATCTTAAAAAATGAAATGACTACAAGGTTAAGTGATTACACATAACTGTCCCTATTTTTACTAACAAACTGTCACATTAAAACATAATTCAATGATAGCTGAAGAAATATGAAATTTATTTAATGTTGAGATTTCACATTTTTTCCCAAAAATCCTTATAGCATAAGGGAGCAGTCATTATTAATTGCGGGGGCGGAAGATATTTCTGAACTTGTGGTAAATGTTTCATGGCTCCTCATTCTTTCAAAATATTTTTTTTCATGGCCCCTCCTATTAGGTATAATAAATTTTCATAGTACCCCTCCCTCCCCTCTGTGATATTGAACTTGCAAGTTCACATATTTTAATTTTATTTTTAATTGAACCTTGTTATATTTAGATATTAAGCCATTTATATAGCATTGACATTTATATTACAGTGAATAATTAAACAATTATTCGTCTCAGGCTCTGTGATTATCGGGGAATATTCACCGAGACAAAGTCTCTATTGTACATTACTGTTGCCCCCTCCCGACCTTTCTCTGATATTTTTGGTAGCCCCCCCCGCCCCTAAGTGGTTAATACATTTTTGGTGCCCCCACTAATATCTTCCAGCCCTCCCCCCGGCATTAATAATGACTGCTCCCTAAAGGCTTTGTTTCTTCACTTTCGTGAAAATGATTCACTTACCTTTCCACTTGATTTGATTCCTTTAACAACGCAAAGATAAACAACAATCCATGCTAAAACCAAGCATCCGAGCAGTTTTAAGTTGACGCCTTTACTGTAATCATCAATATCGATTGAAATGTCCAGAACTTCAGTGTAAAAATACCATTGAGGTGGATCAAGAACGCAGCAGTCTTTAAATGTGGACACATTGTTTTTGCTTTCCTGGTACATTCTTTCAGAGTATTGGGATATATCATAATACGATGAGTTGTCTTTGTAAGGAGGTTTAGAATAAAATGTTTTGTTTTTAAGCCAAAATTCTTCCTCAGTTTTTAAAACTTTATATTCTGGATATTTTGTGCACAACTCATCAATCTTCCAAGGTAAATCTGGTTGCATCGAGATAAAGAAGTAGAAGATGCACCATGCAATAACAGCAACGTAATATACACAGAGCAACAGAGAAACGGCTAGGGATGCCAGCCCGACTCCAAACAATGCTGGGTGTATTTCATTCCATAGGCGGACGGCAGTCATTCGAAATTTCTGACCAATCGCGAACTCCAGCAACATCAAAGGAATCCCTTCGATAACCATGAAAATAATGTAGGGAATAAGAAAAACACCTAGATAGGAAACAGAATACTTATAAGAACACTAAATAAAACATTGAATAAAGTAGAAAAATTATTCATGCAAGACAAAGAGTATGAACAATTTGTGGTCCCAGGAGTATATCCTCAACGACGTTGTCATTCTGAGAACAAAGTTAAACTTTGGTGGCGTTACATAAGGTCAGCCTAAAAGCCATTTTCCATTGCAGTCGCTTTGCCCGCGCGGGCGGAGCGAACATTACTCAACTTTCTCTGTAGTTTTTTTTTTTAATGATTTGCCCATGTGCATGATATACTATTAATAAGTTAATAGTTAAAATGAGAAGCTTGAGTTAAATATCTATGTACATGAAGAGAAATTACAGTTATATAACATTAATTACATAGAAAGTGTATTTTGGATTTTTTCTTAAAAATGGGACGGATGTTATTTTTAAATTACTGTCAAGATTATTCCAAACGTCCACCCCTTTCACTGAAAGCGAGTGCTTGACGTAGTTAGTTCTCTGATAAGAGTTTAGTTGAGCTTCGAGTGTTGTATTAGTGAATTTGGTTGTTTGAAATAAAAAAGTTTGAGAAGAATTTTGGCAAGTTGTTTAAATGATGTTATCGGAACATAAAGAGACTTGTAAGGTAGTTATATAGCTTACCAAGATTCAAGATCTGTTGGTCAATAAATATTTTTTCAGTGTGAGAAAAATTGGACTGAAATGTCATCAGACGAATTACTTTCTTCTGAATATTTGTTAACTTTTGAATTCTTGTTTTGTAGCCTATGTGTTACTCCATATTAGATTGCCATAGATTAGATATGGATAGACTAAAGCATAGTATATTAGTTTTAAAGTATTCAAATTTGTAAAATAACGATTGTTGCAATTGTGCAATAATTCCTGCAGACTATGCAATTTTCTTTGCAACGGAATCGATATGATCGTTCCATGACAAACATTCATCAATAACTACTCCTAAAAAGGTTGTACTTTTGACTTGTTTGATATCGTCGTTATTGATGGACAACTTTACTACGTGTTTCTTTTTCTTTTTTTAGGATCGAAATAAAATAAATTTGGTTTTTGATGTGTTGATAGATAGTTGCCTAACCTGTGTATTTTTTGTCCGCCTGAATGCTCGCGGACACGCCATGAAAGTAGAACTACATTCAACTTTCTTGCATGGCGTGCCCGCGGGCGACTGATTTTTCACGTGATTAAACTTGGTCGCTCCGCTCGCGCGGGCAAAGCGACTGCAATCGAAAATGGCCTTAAAGGCCGGTTCCATTTCCTCCGCTTTGTCCACGCAGGCAAAGCGACATTTTATCGCGTGGGCTTTTTAAAATGTTGGACAATGAAAACATTTCAACGTACGGAGTTGACAGTATATTGCTGTAAACGAAAGACAAGTTAACAAAGACGTTAATGAAGTTATAATAAAGTTAATAAAGTTAACGTTTAAGTATTACAGTATTTAAAGCACGCGTAGGAATGCTTTATCAGATATATGAGCATTAGTTATGGCGTGACCACGAGTGGTTCGCTTGTGACGCGCGTGCAGGCCGTTTGAAAGTTGAAAACTGTTCAACTTTCAAAGCGTGCACGCGCGACCAAATGTTCAATACTGTCCGCTGCCCCCACGCGGGCAAAATAGCCGTAATGAAAAACAGCCTTTATAGAGGACACCCCACCATTTCAGCTCGTGAACGTAGCTGTTCGTAAGATTATCGGGAGTTGAAAGGCTTCAAGTTGCCTTCAAGCACTTACTACAGGAATCAAATTCCTTGGCCTTTATTCATAGCCTTTATTACAGGGTCGTAGCGAGGGGGGTATTGGGAATTTTTCAGAATTAATTAACATAAAGAATTGTATTGTCAGTATAAACTAATTTACGAAATCATGGCATGAACATGGATAACAATTTATAAATCGTATATCGGTAAATGTTTTTCGGTTTATTATTTTTGTAATATGTCTATGCGTAAAATGTGCGTCTAATAAAAAAATGGCTTTAATATTTATAATTTATTGCGTCTTCATTTTCCGGATAGCAAACACCTTTGTTACTTCGCCGTATGCCATGAAACATTCGGAAATGATTTTCGTCATTCGGAAATTTTTGCCCGAACCCCCACCTCCCCCCCAACTATACATGCTAGCTACGGCCCTGCTTTATTATTGAGCTAAAATTAAGACTGTGTCGTCGGGTTTGCCGCGACATAGATCTTAAATTCTCAAATTTGTTTCATGCACGAATGTCGCTGAAATTAAGGTAAAAAATTTATCGCGCGAGGGTCACAAAACTGATTTAATTGCTTATCGCCAACAACTCTGAGAGGGCACAATAAATTGTGGAACGGCAAAAATAGGAGCGGAGTTACACTTGCATTTTAAGAATTTAATAATTTTGAATTTTAAAAGTTCAATAATAAAACAGTTCACATGTTGATTGTTTTTCTCTTCGACACTTAATTGGCATGATCATAATACAGCACTCATTTAATTTACAGTGATCTACGCGACGGAGTAAGCTTTGTGACCCTTCTAACGTCCATCTTTCCATTAATCCTGCTTTGCGATGACAATTGACAACACATTAGATCAAGCCTGGATAGCAGATGCATTTGGCAAGATCCTCCTTACCACTAGCTAAATGAAACCTGCTAATGTAAGTCGAGGAAAAGGTAATTCCTTGTTACGATGACTTCCCGCATGTGCTTGGAAACTCATGTAACTAGAGTTTTTTTTTTTTTATTTTCCCCTGGGTGTTCTGATTTCACCCCGTTTTCCTCCGTCAAGAAAACAATTCTTAGTGTGGAACCCCATATCGTAAGCCTAGGATTTGTGATAATAATTATTATTATTGCCACTAGACATAGCGCCTTCATTTTTCTGACATAAAAATGGAAATATCCAGACATTTTCTAAACCAACAGGCAACAGTCAGAGCAATAGAGGCGAGAATGAACCCAGCTTTATTTTCCTAGTTCCTCATCTAATGAACCAACCTCCTCCATTTTTCTGACATAAATATGGAAATCTCCAGACATTTCCCAACCCAACGGCAAGACCAATTGAGGCGAGAATGAACTCCCATTTACTTCCCCAAGCATCACGTTCTTCATGACCATCTAGGCGATCTGTTGATTTACCATTTTGTTCCATTGTCCTTGACGTTGGTCCTGAAATGACAGTTTTATTTAAAATTATTTAATTGAAAGTAGAAGTTTCAAGAGGATCTTAAGAGGGGACTTTGGTTGTCAGCAGTTGTCTCTGAAATGTTGGCGGGGGCTTTATTACTTTTAAAGAAGCCAACTTTTTGGGGGCTTTATTACTTTTAAAGAAGGTGAAAGTGAAAAAGTTGAGAGTTTTAGAAACCATGTTTAAGAAAAATTCAACTGACACAAATTTAATATTTTCCATTCTAACTTGGAAAAATCAGGCGACCTGCTCAACTTTAAATGGCTGAATTTTAATAGTATATACTGCGTTAATTGTAATGCTTGTTAGACCTACTTGTTATATGTCCGTCGTTATTTGGTTCTTGTGTTAAAGGATATTGTTCAGCTTTAGACATGGGTTTTGCATCTACATCTTGCTGCCAAGGTAAAGTTCCTGCATATATAACAAAACAACAAAATTATTTTATCTGACAGATAAAATAAGCTCAGTTTTAAAAGCTTGGTAGAAACAATGCAAACACATTACCTCCTGTATTATAAGATGCAGAATGTCGAGGTTGGACAGAGTTCTCTGCAGAATACGGTGAATCTGTTTCGTCTAGTGATGGTGATCTATAAAATGGTGGAGATCGGCCGGGGTCTACAGGGCGATCCACTGCATAGCGTGAGGAACGTGACGTCATAATATTCTCCATTCCTTTCGGTAAGCTGATCTTTGCCGCAGGTGCTGGTTGACTTACTAAATAAGTATACAGCTACATAATAAGTAGTTCCTACAATTACGAGTGTTAGTTTTAAGTACTGATTTTTCATGCCATTGAACACATGCGTCGTCATGCGAAAACAAGCGACTATAGGACGAACTGATCGCCATGAAAAATTTCAAGCTCAACTGGAGGCATTTAATACACCATCTGTTTACATGCATTTAATCTGTTAGATGGCTTTTTGAGTCATCCTGCTGACAATTTTTGAGGTAGGAATATGAATAAATCAGGTAGGAACATTAAATATTTAAAGAAAAATATTTGTCTTGATATTATAATTTGAACAAACCTGACGGAGGTCGTTGTCCACCAATGTTTTCGAAACCCCTAGGAAGATTGACCTGGCTTCTTGTTGGACTGACCGGACCTCTTGCTGATGATGATTCTACAAAGTCAAAAGACTTTCTTGACAAAACGCTATTACTTGAACATGGTATTTTCCCAATCACAAAATGAAGAGGAATTATAGTAAATAGAATGAATAAAGTCTTCATTCACTTCAATTTTATCCACTATCAGCAGTGAGTGAGATTTCCTTACTGTACTATGGACTTATAGATGAATCAAACCAGAACTCTTGAGCGAGTCAGACAATAATACTACTTAGTTTTGGTATCAGCTTAATATTTTGTCGAAAAGAATCTTGCTTTAAAATTTTAGCGTGTGAGGCCTTCTTCAACAACAGTTATACCACGACAAAAGATGCCACATGCCCCCATCCATGGTAGCCTGCGTTCATGAAAAAATAGTAGTAGTATATGATGCGTTCGTGAAGAGAACATTAATTAGTATTGCTGCGCTCATAAAGATTCATACTGCGTTCATGAAGAAAAAATTAGTTAAATAAATGAAAAAATAGTGATTGCATGAATGGGTGTACACAGCTCATAAATTCTTGCGTATTAGTTCAATACTAGTTCAAGTAAGTCAATAGGTAGTTATAGTCTTATAGGCCAAATGGTATATCTACTAGCACAGGTGGCGTTTCGGCCAATTTAGCTTTTTGATGAAAATTCCAATTGGATACATTAAAGCTATTCCCCTACACATAATTTGTTGAACATATACAGGGTGTATAAAAAAAAACGCAACCTCGGAATTTCCCGAGAAATCGACATTGTTTTAAAGACAAAAGATTTTAGGCGCCTGGGAATGGAAAATAGCACAATTACTGTCAAAATTACTGCACACGCGAGTTGCATAAAGAAAAATTTATGCATTTATTTAATGCAAAACAACAGTAATATGATCTATTAGCAATTTGATTTCAATTCCCAGGGGCCTAAAATCTTTTATGCTTAAGAATTGCAAAGTGATTTCTTAGGAAATTCCAAGGTTGCGTGTTTTTTTATACACCCTGTATATCAGTATGATTTACCTGACGGAGTATATCGCCCTCTGGTGAACGTATTTTCCATGCCCCTCGGAAGTTGAACTCTTGTAGGACTGGCTGGAGCTCGCAATTCGAAACGTTCTCTATCTGATTCTACACGAAAACAAATATCATATATAGTGATGTAATTCATACGAAAAGACGAAACACATGCTATCACTACTGATCTCATGCGAGTTCCCATAAAACTGCCTTTTCACTTTATATAGTTTAATGCAAAATTGAAAGCACCTCGATAATCAGTTCAAACATGGGGTTCGTTTCAGAGAATATAGGTAGCTTTGAATTGAAATATTATCACTATATTGAAATTTTTGAATTGAAATTTTGAGCGGATTCTATAAACAACAATTTTTGTGATTTTGGGGAGGTTTTTAGCAGTTTGATAGGGATGTTCCGATTTTGCGGGAGTTTATGAGATATTAAATCGTTTCACGTTTGGGAACTGAATTTTCCAGATTTTGAATTTTTTGGAAGTGAACAAGGATTTCTAGTGTAACGGCATCCTTCGTTTTCTTTATCTTTATCTTTATAGGTGATTATACATCCTTCAACGAAAACATCTGATTATCATTAAATTTTAAATATTGCTGGTTCTGAATTTCCTATATTATCAACGGGAAAAATAGTGAAATCCACATCGGCATGGAATTTGCAATTGCATCACTAAATTCGGCATAGTATAACCATATTATTTCCATACTACACCCATGACCCATATAGCATGGAGGAAATTGCAATTAGTATGAAAATTGGATTTCCATACTAATTCCAACGAAGATCCATGCTATTTCCTTAGTAAGGATTTTGAGTAAAAAGTCAGTCCAGATTATATAGGACTATCAATCGAAAATATTTCAGTAAACAACTGTATTGTATACTTAATAGTTTATACTTAATTACTTAAGGAAATTCATGGACAATCCTATAGTCATCAACTGTCTTTCTAGGTTGGTTCACAGAGCAAATAAATTTATAGTGTTCAGAATCGTTTCAAGCAAAGGTTCTTTGTCAAGGTTCTTTCACTCATATGTTATTATAGGGCGTTTACTTGAGTCATACAAACTCCCTCACGAACACGGAAAAGTCTTTAATCTTTAACATATATTTGCTTGTATTTCCTCGTGATTTTTTAAAATATTTTACGGCTATACATGTATAATACGAGTCTTACGAGAAAACACTGTCAGAGCAAAACGAAACGAAACGAAATCAAAGTCCGTGATTATCAATAATTTCATTTTTCGCGCATCGGCAGTATTAAAAAGTTTCCATTCCTTATAGAGTATAACATTTTTGAAGTAATACATCCTGTGCGTACATCCAAGAATTTAACGACGACTCTTTTCAGTTGAAGTATTTTAAAAAGCTAGTTGCGTGAGCACTTGAAAGTTTAAAGTCAACAACTGCAATCATTCATACGTCCCACATAGCCTCCTCCGCAGGCCTCTCTATGGGTTGTAGCCTGCGAATGGGTTTGAAAAAAATTTTTTTTCCCACCACCCGATTCGTCGGGTGAGATGCCTGCGGAGGAGGCTACGTCCCACATACTCTCACAGTAAATCAAATCGGCTTCCGTTCGGCACAACGGGAAGTTTTCTCACCATGGCAACGAATCACCAAGACATGATTTGCATTTTATTGTATGCAGTTGTACTCAAAGTATTTGTAAATCGCGCATGCATGCATTCAAACATGAATTCACAAAATATACACTACACAAATATTTACACGACTAAACCTGTTATATGTTTGTAACCGTACTGCTACTCATAAACAACAATCGTGCTTCTTTTGTCTCGATTCTGAATCTTCCGCAGATATCGTTTTGGCCAAAAATTTTATATCATGTTTGAAATACCGAAGGCTATAATTACCGGTTTAAAATGATTGCAAAATAAAGAAATTCGTGTTATTTCACTTTTACTGAATTTTTGAAGCTGTTTATAATGAATTAGATAATATTTAATGACAAAAATAACATATTATAGGCCTATATATAAGCCCCGGTCAAACGAGAATGAGAGTTGATGAGAGTTCGCAGTCACGATTTGCTTCTGGGGACATATTTCTAGCTGTAGATTAACAAAATACAGGTTTGTTGAGTGTTTTAACAATACGATTTAATTTAAATAAAATACAAGATCATGATAGTGTTGGGAAAGCTTTAATAAGAACAGCTAACCAAGAAAATTTCTTATATATATTCACTCTCATTCTCGAACTTTAGAGAGTCTTTAGACTAGCGAAAAGAATATTATATGCGTATTTTCCATTACCGTTATAACTGCACATGCATGCATATACCATTATTATCAAAAATTTAGCAAATATTTCTCTGACTGAAGTAAGCTCTGTTAAAATACACTTAACCACTATAAACTACACTGACAAAATGAAAAGCAAACTAAACATATTTTCAGAATAGTAATATAACTGAAGCTTTCAGCGATATATGACTGATTCCTGACCGCGGAGTTGGCGGAGATCGGCCAACATTTAAGTTTTCAGATTCAGCATAAATTTAAGTACACTATTCGTTGACCCATCGATATCAAAGTTTTGATATCACATGTACAGAAAACAAACAACCGATATCATTATATATAACTGAAGGAAGATACATTTCAGAGAATATAAGCAATACAACACTGAACATAATATTGGGGTCCAAATACGCCATAAATTATATAAGATATACAATAACGGAATATCAATGACGTATCCTCATTGCCAGTAAATACATGCTACAATATAAACCTGATATCAGATGAAATATATAGCTACTACGAATACAAAACCTGAATAACTTGGCGGTCCTTGTTCGGAGGAATTGTCTTCATGATTCACATAAGTCACTCTTGCAGAAGACATTTTCTATAGTCTTAGAATTTCGTTGCTAACTGATAGGAACAAATATATGAAGAAAGAACTATCCTGCGGAGACGTATTAGTTTGTTGATAAATCAAAAAGCCACAAACATCAATTGTGGTTAGCTGGTTTTGTCTTCCTTCTTGTAAAGCGGTTCAGCAATTTACAGTCTTTCATAAGAGTTTAAAAGGCGCTTGATTGGTTCAAGTGATTCCGGTTATAAAGCCAAATTGTTCATTATCATACTCTGAGGTATTTGAAACAGCTCAAGCTCAATTCTTATGCAAATGATGTAATAATTGAAAGCCTCACTCTTTTATCGTCAGAGCGAGTTTGTAGTTTTTAACTAAAGCCTGGACCAAACGAGGCCACAGAATGCATGAGATTCTCGCTGGTGTCTAGTGGCGACTTTGGTTTGCTATATCTTAACGCTTTCCCAAAACGTATACTTGGGACATTTCCGGCGTCAAACCTTTAACCTAAAACTAAAATATTCCCGGTAGCAATAAAATAAAGGTAATGATATATCTCAATTGGATTCTATCAGCCATGGATGTTTAACAGTTTTTACAATTCACTGGGTTATCTCACTATCATGTTGGCATAATTCTTCTTACAGTATATCCATGATTCCGACAACACATAGCACGGCAAGTATAGGGCGTATACGTGAATCTTGACGGTATTTTCTTAAGTTTACCATACAATTTGAAGACAAAATTATACCGCAAAATAATTATTAATGCGTTTTTGAACGGACCAATGGGATTGTAAAATTGATCAGCCGATCCCAGCACCATTTTCGCCGACCTTCAGCTGTGAGCAAAATGCCCTGGTGACGAGGTTTCTCAACAACGTTGTCATTCCGAATACAACGTTAAACTAATATTTTCACGTCATTGGAGCAACGTGAATGCTTGTTGCGACGTTGGAGGAGTAACATAAAATCTGTCTCATGGCACACCCCCCTGTCCACATCGTCTTCTCTAAATCTGTATAATATTAAAAATAAATCTGTATAATATTAAAAACAAGTTTAGATGCTCTATATAGAGGGTTAAGTCACTGGGGCTATAGAAATAGTCACATATTTATGAATATATATATGTTACTACTACAATCACATGACAAAAAACATGACCTATTAGCCGTAGTGCTCCCCAATGCTTTCGTTCAAATTCGATGAAAAATTGGGGAAGGGGTGGAAAATGTGCAGTTCTTACAAGTCCATTTGCAGTGCAGCACTAAAACCACAAAATATGCAGCTACCAAGCTAAGTAACGAAAATATAACCTTAAAATATGTTTGTCGTTCTCTTGTGGATGCTCCAGAATTGCCAGAAATGGCCTATGATTCCCCCCGTTACATGGTTTGAATCAGTTGTTGTGGGTGGTTAAGTCTTTTATCTGTAGAGGATTTTGCAAGTCAAATCTTTCCCAGAATGCAGGAAATGTTAAGAGATTTCAAACTTTTCTGGGGAAGCATATCCACAAAATCCATCCAGTTTGTTTGGCTTGCTCCTTTCCCACCCAACCATATCATTCTGCCACCGATGCAAATTAAGAGTCCGTCATAATTTACAACTTTTGACGTACGTTAAAATGTTAATTCAGCTAGATAAAATGATTTTACTAAAATCCTCTCACATCCGCTAAACACCTGGTGCTGCTTACCGTCCTTGTCAGCAAACAGTGTTGCGTATATCTTGCCCGCGCATCTACTCATAGAAGCTACTGCACGTTGTTTTAATATAAAGCTCTATGCGACTATATCTCCCACTGAATTGCACTCAGTGATGTATCCAGGGGGAGGGATGACGGGGCCCGGCTCCCCCTGGCAAAATATTGCCCCCCTCCCTTCAGAGTTTCAAAACCTGTTCAAATTTCCTCCGGGTAAAATTTAAAGTTTTCAAACCTTCCTCAAAATAAATTAAATAAATACTAAAATATGGCTTCATCAAATCGCAATATGCTATCTAGAGTATATAAACTTAACTGATTCTTAAAGCATAAAATTCAAAAGAGATTTGTTGTTAAATGCAGTACATGATTCTAATATATAATTTGCCATAATAGTTTTGCACTTTGGACAAATTGGACAGTCCTTACCTACTACATCTACATCCTATATGATATGCTGAATGTAAAAAAATATATAAAAAAAATAAAGTCATGGACTCAAGATAATCTTTAAAATGATGGTTTCTGAATCTGTAATAAAAAGCTCAGCGGTACATGCATAAAAATTGAGATAATCAACAACTTGTTCCCGGTTGATATTAACAGGTGTGAACAAGGTTGTGCTGCCCACTGTGAACAAGTTTGTTCATAGTGGGCAACACAAGCTTCCTGTCAATATCAACTGAAGTCTGAAGATCACTGAAGTTGTTGATTTTTACGCCTGTACACATATTATATAGAGGTCAGCAGTAAAACCATAGCAACAACATTTCAGAGGTGGTATTTGATGTTTCTGTACTTGTACTTGTGGTTTTGAAAGGCATTTGAGGGTGTTTAGGTCTTTAGAAGTGTGACCCAATCGCCCAATTTCACAATCAGCGAGGCAGCGAATGCTCTGACTCACTTGTTTCCGAAGCAAAGTGCTAAATTTAAACCAAGAAGTATAGTGCCCTGCATGGCGGTTGTCACTTTATAATCAATGGCAATGTTTGGGATGGTTGAAAATCGATGGCAATGGCAATATAATCTCTATAACAGATTCTGCCAATCCTGCCATATACTTATGGTTATCTTATAGTTTGTGGGAATTGACAGTGTAGGTATCAGGTATGTAAACAATGATTTCGATTCCTGTTATTGGCGGTACAATGGTTTAAGGCCCCTCTGATGCTTGACAGAATATTTCATTTTTACAGAATATTTCAGTTATTGTCTTCTCAGTATTCTCCAATGTCATAGTCATCTGATATAGGTACTATATACAATAGTACCACCACAACATGTCAGCCTCAACTGCCTATTCAACTACGATTTATTTGTTTTACTTTTCTGGTGTTACCGACCGTTGACCACTAAACCTTCCTCGCTGGTGATGCCCGCGTGCCCGCAGCTTTTTTCAACTCTGCCCCCCTTTGGAAAAAGTCTGAACAATATACAACCATGTGCATAATGATATTTTCATTTCTTGTAATGGAAATTTTATATTTTCCTATGTTTTAAATGTTCTGGATTCGTTTGCGATTAAGTAGAGTTGTTATGTGTTAAAAGGTATATTAAAATCATCAAAACACCCCAATGCAAAATAATGAAAATGGCACTTAACCAAGCCAGAGCTCCATAAAATCCTTGCATTTTGACCGTTTAAAACTCGGGATTGAAGTAAAATTTACTGGAAAGTTGTAGATAAGAACACAGGCTATATATATAGTTCAAACGTTTGCCTGTGGATTCTGTTATACTACTGGACGGAAAACGTATCGAAGTATCGTGGTTTTGGTGTTTTCAATCGTTCTTGAAAGAAATTACGTTGAGATTACGCACGCGTGATCGTCAACGTTGCAGTTTGCTGACGTTATTTTGATTAAGTTCGCGGAGTTTTACGTGCGTAAATCATATTACGATAAATCCACGGCGAAGTGGTATGTTCTCAATCGTAAACTTGATGGCTATTCATATGTCATCTGTCTTTTCACTTTATTCCTAATCATTTGGCTGGCTAGAAGATCAAAACCTGAACTTGAGCGCTTCGGAAAAAAAACAACATCCATGAAGTCTAAGAACATTCTCATCGCTTCTGAACTAAGTCTTGCAACGATACCTGCATGATAAACTGTGTATACTTTGCACATCATGATCAACGCGAGACAATATTTTAAGAACATCCAAGTACCCTTGTAAATACCGGTATGGTTTGGAACTTCAGATAAAACGCAAGAATTTACATCTACTTCTATGTATCCTCCTTGCTGGAGATATCGCCCTAAGGCCCTTGTATAGAACTATATCGTTCAGTTCCGAGTCGCAGCATGAATCAAAGAATCAGAAATCGGAAGGACTCCCGCTATGTACATGCCTTGTTCTGAAATCCCGTAGCCAGCATGTTTTAGATAGGAAAAAGCTTTGTAATCTCTCCCGTTTTCAAGAGGTACGTGGTTTACTCTGAGGCTGTAGATCTTGTCTGGGTAACAGAAACCTGGCTCACAAAATAAAGATGTCGCGAATACTGGAATTCTCCATGACGATTACGCTATCTACAGAAAAGATCGGGAACCGCGCACTGGTGGCGAAATTGCATCCCAACCAAGAAGATCAAAGATCGAAATTCTTCCCCTTGGATTAACGAAAGTATTTTTCACGAGATAAGGAAGAAAGAAGCGGTGCGACGAAAGTAAGATCATCTTCATCTGACGCCCTTCTTGCCACGAATCAAAGTTAAGAAAATGGTCCGTGAAAGTCGTGAAAGATTTTATAACTCTTTTGATGAGAACTTTCCGACAAACCCAAAGCAATTTTGGTCCGATCTTAAAGCTAAACAAGAAACAGTTAAGTGTTCCAGACATTATGTCAATGGGAAATGCCACTGAACTTGAATCATCACAACCTTGTGCTGTGTCTATACTCCTACTGTAATTGCCAATCTATTCAATTTAGCCCTTACATCAGTTTACAACAGTGATCATAACCTGGATGAACATTTCTGTCCACCGTCATTCCACCTTCAATGTCAGGCCAGTCAGACCTCCAACTAATAACAGAAGAAGTCGCAAGAACACTCTTAGCGCTAGACATTACCAAAGCTACTGGACCTGACGGAATTCCATCTCGACTAATTCTAAAAGAAACAGCGTGGCAGATTGCACCTTCCCCAGCCTAGATTTTCAACAAGCCGTTAAGTTGTGGCGAAATACCGGATGAATGGAAATTAGCAAACATTGTTCCGGTACAAAAGAAAGGCGATAAGAGCCAAGTAGAGAACTATAGACCTATCTCCCTTCTTTCCATAATATCGAAAGTACTAGAACGTTGTGTCCAGAGAAATATATGTGATCATCTGCTGCAATTAATCAATGATAGCCAACATGGTTTTATTCCCGGAAAGTCGTGTACAACTCCGCTATTAGAGGTTCTTGACTATATTGTTTTACTTTTGGAAGGTGGCAAGAAAACTGATGTAGTCTATATGGACATGTCAAAGGCAATCGACAAAGTCAACCACAGAGATCTAATAAGCAAATTAAGGGAAATCTATGGCGTCTATGGTAAACTCCTTCGCTGGTTTGAGTCATATTTACTAAATCGCAAGCAACGTGTGACTGTGCTAGGAGCTACATATCCTCTGCGAGACCTGTCCTGTCAGGAGTTCCACAGGGTTCAATAATAGGTCCCATAGTGTTTCTACTGTATGCGAACGACCTACCAGATGCAGTAGAGCACTCCAAGATCGCCTCCTTCGCCGGAGATACGAAACTACTTAAGAAAATAGATTCCACTTCTGATGCCATCTCCTTACAAAGGGACCTGAGTTGTATGGACAATTGGTCCAACATCTTCTGTTCAGGCCTTGTCTTCAATCATGATAAATGCAAATGTCAGCGTGTAACAAGGAAAAAGAATGAAGAATCCTATCAAACACGAGTACAAGATCAATAGCAAGTCCTTGGTGAAAGAGAAAGATTTAGGCATATGGATCACGGACACGTTATAATTAAACTGGTATTAATTATTACCATACCCACAATCGCTGTGCAAAGGCAAACAAGATGCTTGCTTTCTTGCGTAGAGCTGCGACCGAAAAAAAGATGTTAAGATACGCCGCACACTGTACCTATAAATTGTTCGCTCAACGCGAGGTTACGCCACTCAAGTCTGGTCACCACAATCGATCGACTTAATTACGAGGACAGAGTGTATCCAACGACGAGCTAAAAAGTTCATCTTGAAGTTACCATTCGTGTGCGGAGAAACGTACAAAGACAGACTGATCTCCTTAGACCTACTACCAATAATTAACCTACTGCCGGCACGATATGCGAGTACCTTGACAAACAACATTATGTAGCTGTCTCGAATGAAGACCTTCCGCAACCAATTATCCCATCAAGGTTCACTAGAACCTCGGTTGACACCAACGTGCTCTCGTTCCGTCCTCGCAAATGTATATAAGACGCTAACATACCATACGCTCTTTCTTCATCAGAGTAATACCAACTTACAACTCTCTGCCAGAAGGTCTGAGGCAAAATGATCTATCGCTGGTACAATTTAGAACATTGTTGCTGGACTACTATCACGACGCTGCCAAGGAAATTATGTCGCGGACTACGCCAGAACGTGGAGAACAGTTTGCTTGAAATGTAACACATCACGCCATTAACGTGCTGCTATTAGTACATGTTATTAATCATCAGTTAGAATTTATTTATTAATTATGTGTTTTCTATATCCAAGGGCCCACAGTAATTGGTTTTAAGCTGTTGCGGTGTCCCCCCCCCCCCCTTTTTGATGTTCCCTTTTTGTTCGACCTTGAAATGTGGGCGGCTTGGTGCATTTGCTGCGTTTCGATATGTTTTGTGTAGGTCTATGCCAAGTTTTTAAGCAATTTTCCGTATTTTCCAATGTTGTGCTCATAAAATTCAAGCTATTTTAAAATGAAGACATATATGATTGTAAAATTTAAACCGTCCTAGTTTAGCGGTGCATGTTTTTGTTTTACTTTCATGTTGAGACGTAGACAGGGGCGTTGAAGTTTGCGCGTTTTGGGCCGGTTGAACAGGAATGGTTGTGTGTACGTATTGTTTGATTGTGTAATTATAGGCGAAGCTAAATAAATAAATAAATAAACGGACCCCGTAAAAGTTCATTGAACTATATTATGCATGGATAACGTGGGAGTCGAAATACATTTTCATACAATGAACAAACTTTATTCGAACTAGCACAGTGTAAAATTGCTTGGGTCCCTCCTGGGATATTTTCGGCCCTCCTCGACTAGAAATCCAAGCTACGTCACTGATTGGACTGTCAAGCATTCTTAACCAGTATTTAACACTGTTGATTAATACCTTTACATTTTTCTCAGGTTTCCTTGTCACAGTGATTTCGGTTCCCCCGTGAAATCGGTTCCCCCTCGAATAAAATTCCTCTATTATAACCGGAACTTAATGCCTATCGCAGTACCGGCAGAATTTCCCTTGTTTTGATCATTGAACTATATTTTATATACTATATAGTTCAATGGTTTTGATAAAATTAAGCGCGGGGCTTTTGTCCAAGTTTGCGATCATTAATGAAAATCTAAGTATCCAACTAAACATTGATATAGATTTTAGACTTTACATAAGTATTTCGTATCATTTCTAACAAAACTGATTGAAACTAGTATATATTATAAATACAGTATTAACATGGGTCTTGATGTCGATTTCGTGTCTGTAAAATGAGGTGTATTTCGAGGTATAAAGACAAAAAATTACCATAAGGAACAAAATTGACTAATTCAATTTCCTAATTTTTGAAAATTTTCAGCAAACAAATTCAAAATAATGATTTTATATATCAAATATTCAGATACATATGGCCGATCACTCTCCCGACGGTCGCCATGTTGGACATCAAGGGAAATTCTGCCGCCTGCCTGTACTATGATAGGCATTAAGTTCCGGTTATAATGGAGGAATTTTGTCCGAGGGGGAACCGATTTCACGGGGGGAACCGAAATCACTGTGACAGCCTCCACAATGCAGGAAATGCGGTTTGAGTGTCCCAAAATACATTTTTGTCCCGGGGGCATGCCCGCGGACGCCCACGAATTGCATGTGACTCACAATTAAGTTGCCCCCTCCCCTACTCAAAATAAAATCCTGGCGGCACCACTGCCTGGCTGATGGCCAGTCGAAGAGTTGTCGCCTGTCTCTTTGTTGAAAAATCTTTAATTACATAAACTTTCCTTATAAAAGCATAGCTGGCAGGTACGGTCAGCAAACTGCTCTTTGTCTTTGATTTAAGTTTGTTAGTGTTGGTCGACGTCAGGGGTGGGATATACCTTACACTTTCCTGATTTTTAGCAAAATGTATTACTGCTCTGCTGTCTGGTCTAATACATCCCAAAGAAATATCGAGAAGCTTCAAGCGGTCCAGAACTTTGCTGCACGTATTGTTACAGGAACAAGCCACAATCACGTGACTCCTGTTCCAGTGGCGGTGCCACGGGGAGGACTGGGGAGGACACGTCCCCCCCAGTTCTCTTCAAGGTCAATTTTCTAATTTGTCCAAATCCGGTGAGAAAAATGGGGGGAGGGGGGTACGTATGTGACATCAGTCCAGTTATGTGAATAAAAACCGGTATTAAAAGATTTACTTTTGACAAAAGACCATTTCATTATTTCATATATGCGGTATTTACCATTAGCATATTACAGGCGCTGATTTCGACCGCCGAAGGAAACCCACCATAATGGGTTAATAACTTAATATATTTAAATATAAAATTATGTTGACTTCAATTTTCCCATCAAAGTAAAGTCATAGTTTTTATATATACGTATATAATCATGAAAATATCGTGTGATTTGTTCACTTTATAATCTTCGGAATTCTGTATAATCTTACCCTAGATTTCAAAAATTTTCCGGGGGGGGCATGCCCCCGGCCCCCCCTAGAAGTGCCTCGTGCCTTTGCCGCTCGTAAATTCCCCCCCCCCCCTTTTAAAGGCTGCCGCCGCCACTGACGGGAAGTTAGAGTCGGGAAGACAGAGCGCCTTCGCTTGTAACGTCCAAGTTCTCCTTGTATTTTTGAGGTAGTTACATCCCGCTCATACCACAGTTATCATAATAATAATAATAATAATAATAATTGAGAATGACATTTTTCATCAGCAGTTGACAGTATTCGCATACCTTCCTTTTACAGAATCAGTGAAGGTAAAAAACAATTTAGAAATTGTCGATGGCGTGAGAAGGTAAGGTTTACCTTTTTAAAGGCCCATACAGACCGAGCGCGATTCGACAACACGACGCGAATTTTCAGTTTTTAAAAACAAATAAAACCGTTAACGGACAAAAATTTTACAAGTTATGCAGGCGAAATAGCTAAAATTGCTTAAGTGGTTCCGAATATTTGAAAAACATAGAAAAATACTAAAGTTAAATGTTATTGAAAATTGAAAATTCGCGTTGCGTTGCCGAATCGCGTCCGGTCTGTATAGGCCTTTAGCCCATTTCCACTCAGGAAAATTTTCCGCAGAAAGAAAATTTTGTAAAATGGGATTGGCCAACACAAATTTTCCTTCGGAAAAATATTTTGAAGTTGAAAATTTTCAACTTTAAACAATGATATGTTCGGAAAATTTTCTGCCCATGAAAATTTTTCTCGAGCGGAAATGGACATTTATTGTATCTACATTTTCTCTGTGTTTTCCTCAACTGGTTTAAAACACGTTTTCCAGTGCCTCTAAACCGTAGCCTAGGAAGGTGTCGTTGTCTGTAACTCTTTAATGTTCTGCGTTGCTGTAATAATAATTTGTTGATTTTATATTCGCAGAAGTGCATCTATGACGGACCTCGGCAGAAAGCCGTCTGGCAGCAAACTCCACCATGCCCCCTCAGATCCCGCCATTCACCGCATTAACCCAAAGAATCGCGATCCGAAAACGCACATATTTAAAACAAGGTATTTTTAGAGAACGATTTTGCTATTTTAAGGTCTTCTATTTTGTAGCTTTGAAGTTCGCCTGACTTCCAGACCATCATATCTTGAAAGACCATCATATCTTGAAAGACCATCATATCTTGAAAGACCATCATATCTTGAAAGACCATCATATCTTGAAAGACTATGATTAACCTGGCTCTAACCTTACCCCACCTTGTACCCAAGCTCTTTCCTCTTCGCTTCTAGGGAAGACCCTGGGAACCAGGTTTGCCTTACCCTACTCCCAACATTGTCCCTAACGTCACTCCTGAATTGTTGATTGATTTATTCCTAATTCTTTCTTAGAATGTTCATTCACGAAGGAGCTGTACAAAAAGTTGTATTTAGGAATGCTAACGCCAATCAATCTGAGTTACCCCAGGAATATTCAGACAGGTAGATCAGTATTTCGTCAATTATGGTAACTTTAACTAACTTTCTTTTCTTGCTGTTTCAAACTGTACTCCCTGGAGTTCCACTAAGGACGATCGCTTATTGATCCAGTGTTACTACAGGAGAAAACCTGAATTAAACTAACTTTATTTATACGGTACTAGATAGCTCTATCAGTTCTAAACTGTTCTTCCTAGAGGTCCAGTAAGGATCATTTCTTATTGATCCAGTCTTACTACAGGAGGAAACCTAAACTAAACTAACTTTATTTATACTGGATAGCTCTATCAGTTCTAAACTGTTCTTCCTATAGATTTTTAGTAAGGATAATTTTTTATTGATCCAGTGTTACTACAGGAAGAAACCTACACTAAACTAACTTTATTTATACTGGATAGCTCTATCAGTTCTAAACTGTTCTTCCTAGAGGATCATCTCTTATTGATGCAGTGATACTACAGAGAAAACCTAAACTAAACTAACTTCAGCTATTCAGTATTCATAGATTGCGTCCAATAATAAACACCGTTACATCAATGCCACCACAACTGAAGGGTACTGCTTGGTTACTCAATAAATTGTCTTTTCTTCTTTTGTAGATATTTAATTTTATTCTCTGATGTTGCTATTGTGGCGGTGGTGAGTTATACAACTTATTGATTATATCCATCGTGATGATGGTGACATGATTAACATTCTTTCTAATGAAAAATATTATTTTTTATTCTTCAGTCAGCAGGAAATGTTCTGACAGGAAATAAGTTCAAATTAAAAGAACGAATAAATTTAGAGCAGTGTTGGGTAGCTGATGCTGAAACGTTCTTACAGAAACAAGTTCCTGACGAGAGTAAGTGCTTGATAATGAACTCTTTCCGCACCAGTGAGCTCTATAGATGTCTGGAGTCATTCGACCTGTGAGAAAAGTGACGCCAAGATGGCGGCCATTGACGTCCAGTAGTTCTGAAGGTCGTAAACAGTTTTAACACGATTTCCCTCCAGCTAATTCTAGGTTTTTCTACCGGACCGTCAACGAGTTATCAGTTCGTAAAACCATATAGTGTTGTTCTTTAAATCGCTGTTGAAATACGAAATCTCGGCACACTCCTTGCTACAATCTTGGACAAAACCCTTGAGACCATTCCAGCTAATACTACAAAGTTATTGAACATTGACAAAACAAACTTTGTCTCCCCCCCCCAAGTTCAATGTTGTAAACAACGCCGAAACAACTTTTGGTAATATACCATGACACAAGTTCAACATTGAGTTGGGGGAGCGGGGACTTAAGAAGTGCAACATGATTCAACATGGAGTTTATCATAAAAATATGTGCATTTTCTATAGGGGGAAAATAGTTTCAACCAGTTATGTCTAAGATTGTAGCTTCGGTAGACTAACAGTAATATTACCTTTTACTATAGCGTTCGTGCTTGGAACTCCAAAAAGGACGTACGTGTTTCTGGCGCAATCTGTAAAAGAAAGAAACACGTGGGAGAAACTACTGCAACAACGTATTGCTGTGGAGAAAACGAAATTTCTTCAGGTACATACATGCATAGGCTACGTTTCCACCTGTACCGGATAGTTTTCCGTAGCGACGTGAAAAAACACGTATCTGTACCTTTTATAGGAACGCTATTTTCAGAGGAATTATTGCAACGGAGAGATGTTGTTTTGATCAGCTTCTGAAAGTTGTACATTCTGTATCGGATATGTGTTTTTGCGCGCCGCTGCGTTTTCTTGCACATAGCTTTACATTGAGGAACTCCGCCTGTTGATTTTGTTTGTAGCAAAGCGCAGTTTGTTTTAACGCTGTCATTTTGTAGTTATGGAAATCAAAGACAGTTCCTGACGCTATATTTATAAAGACGCCTGCCAAATCAAGAGTGGAATATCAAGCCATGGACGAGAATGGTTAGTACGATTGCATGAAGGAACTGCTACCAGTGACAAACACATCAATAACTATATAGATTCTGCGCATCTCGCTCCATAGAATTAAACGTTGAGGGTTTCGTTAGATGGAAATTTCTAGGGAAAATTAGTGGCGTTTTTAGACCTATAATGTAACATTATGACCCTCAGGTAATTGAATCTGCGACCCTGCGATTCCGGTGCAGTACTCTAACCATTGAGTTACAAAGTTCAGTTGTCAAGCTATAACCACAAGTTTTTGTATATACACTAAGGTGATGTAAGATGATTTTTGTGGATGTTGATGGGTTTTTTCAGCAAAAAACAGCAGCTGCGAAAAACGCAACCATACAGTAAGGCCTTCCGTAGGAATCAAACCACCATCATTATCACTATAACCATGACCAAGTTAACCAACAATTCTGTAACCGTTCTTAACATAACTAGCTACTGGCATTCACATTGTCACTATCACTATATTCCAATTACTATTAATGGTTCTAATCGTATTGCAGAGTTAACCCTTCATGTCAATGAAGATATCAACGTAATTGGATTTCGAGAAAACGGTCTCTGGATACCCGTAAGTTATGGTTTAAGTCGGGTTTACGATTTTTTTTGAAAATTTTTAGAACGATCTCATGAGACCTGTTCCTTATAATAAATCTTCTTTTCCAGGGATTCTACGATACATTAAACCCTTCGTATGCTTTTACCAAAGATTGGTAAGTTGGAATTCTAGCATCATGCCAAATAAAACCCATCTTAATCATCTTTTCAATATTACCTTAACACTCGTCTGCAGCAGCCAACATTTTATGATAAATTCGCTATGTATTAACGAGCTTGCTCTGTAATATGAATTCGAGGGATGGATGCAGCCATATCTGGTTGGGGAGGGGAGGGGAGAGGGGAACTGGTGAAACAACACTGACCCTGGCAGAGTGCAGCTGGTGGTAAGGGTGATAGGATATTGCCTTTCCAAATGAAAAATGGATTTGATAAGGAAATTGGCACACACCGTTTCTTATATTCACTCCTTGCCAAGATTACGAGGGTGCGCAACCCCCCCCCCCCCTCCCCTTTCGCTTAGTAAATCCATCCCTGAGATAACTTTTATCTAATATTTTTAGGTTACCTGGGGTCAATAGCATGGGGAAATTTGGTTGGTTTCCAGGTATAAATATATACACGCTTATAGCTTCATATAGACTTTTGCTTGGTAGCACTGAAAATTTATCTTTATTTATACTGGATAGCTGTATCAGTCTTAAACTGTTCTTCGATCCAGTGTTACTACAGGATGAGAGCCTTTCTTTGCCACAGTGGGAAGAAAGTGGAGTCCGCAAGGAAATTTTGCGGTGTTTGGTAGAGTCAAATTGGAAGCACTCTTCTCACATGCGAGTGAGGTGAAACTCCAATGAGACAACTGCATATTTTTGGACCAGATGCGAAAAGGACATGTACTGACAACGCACAACACCACAAGTGATCATGTGATATTCAGGAAACTAAATGAACTTTTGTTTCATTTTGTTACAGCGGAATGTATCCATGGCAATTTTCTTGACAATAAAGAGAAGTGTGTTGATCAGGTAAATTTACGTTCGTCGTAAATAAAGTGAAACATTTTTTGCGTGTGTTGTTGTTATGTACTCAGGTGAATATGTTTGTGATGTTACTCTGAGTGTGCATCCACACTGGGCAAGCAGGGAATCGAAGCCGTGACCTTCCCACAGTGGTCAGGCAAACTTTTCAGCTTGCCCGGTGTGGATGCACACACAGAGTAACACCACAAACAAAGTGAAACATGCTGGTTCTCAGAGAAGGTTTCCATCGTAACTTTGATCACTTTGTCTTTCTTAGTTCAGCTATGTACCTGTAGCCACGGCGCTTCAAATTAAACACAAAATGACGGAGCTTGTAAGTAACTGAAGGAACTTGAGATAATGCTAATCCGAGTGTCTCCACACCAGACAAGCTGAAAAATTGCTTCATCCCAAAGGGAATCGATCCTACGACCTTTGCTAGCCCTTCCACCGCTCTCAAGCAATTTTATATTTCGCCCAGTCTGTATCGGGGTCGGATAATGTTTCGCGGGCACATAAGAGTGGTTGAATGGTTATGAATGGTTATGCCGAAGACAGTCACCGACATAACCATCCAGGTTGAATGGTTATGCCGAAGACAGTCAACGGCATAACCATCTAAGTTGAATGTTTATGCCGAACGTATTCAACGGCATAAAGATCTAGGTTGAATGTTTATGCCGAACATATTCAACAGCATAAACATATAAGTTGAATGGTTATGTCGAAGACAGTCAACGGCATAACCAGTTGAATGGTTATGCACATTCAACGGCATAACTATCGATGTCATCGGCAAACCACTCGACTTGGATGGTAATGCCTTTGAATTTCATTGCCATCACCAGTCAACCTAATTCAAAAAGTTAATCATAACCATGGTTCATTTTAATCGAAAAGAGTAAGCGCGGGGCCGTGCCACATGTCACCTCTGGCATATGGTCACTACTCGGAGAAGCGTCATTTCAAATAACTTTAATTAAAACAACTGAAGGATTGCAGAAGTTATTTTATATCGGATGACGCTTCTCTGAGTAGAAATTGGAAAATTGGTTGACCGCATTGAGGATCGAACAAGCCACTCTGATTTGCTAGTCTTATTCAAATAAAGATGTATTTATAGTCCAAGCAATTTTTCAGCTTGTGTTCTGGAGCTGCAAAAGTCTAATGACTAGAGTTTTGTAGCGTAATGTCGTTCTGATTGTGTGAATGTATTTTCTGTTCTACCTTTTAGACCAACTCACAAATTCCACTAAAGTTTTTAACTTCTGTAAAAATTCACAAAGCTGACGGAACATTTCGGGTAAGATTTTACAAACAACATCAGAGATAGCATAATGAAGTTTGAACTAAATTGCCTTTTGAATTGAGAAGTTTGAACTAAATTGCCTTTTGAATTGAATTGCATATTTTCCCACCATTCTAGACATGTAAACTAAATGAAGCTACAACAACTGCAGATATTATTAAGTAAGTCGGTTTGATTTTTAAAGTAATAACGATTTTTGTACTCATTAATACACAAAGCCAATCAGCACCATACATAAACTCAAATTTCGTGTTGAATTTAACTTTACGTTTTATTGCGTTGTAGTCATCTTGATAAGCACAATCGATTGACTGGTTTAAATATCGAGAAAGATCGAATTGAATTATGGGAAGAATCAAAAGATGGTTCGGGTAAGCTGGGTTGACTGAAATTTATTGGTCTGTATTGATAACCTATTGATTTGATTGATTGATTGTATGTATAATTGATTATTGATCATATAATTGATTATTGATCATATTAATTAATTAATTTTTGACCATATAATTGATTAATTATTGTTGATCATATTTTGATTAAATTATTATTGATCATATAATTGCTTAATTATTGTTGATCATATAATTGATTGTTGATCATATAATTGATTGTTGATCAATATAATCAATATAATTAATTAATTTCTCGTTGATCATATAGTTGATTAATTTCTTATTGATCGTGATCTTTCAGTTAAACGAAAGCACAAACAAAGCGAGAAAATCTTGGAGATTCTTTCTTTCTGGGGAGAATATGATGTAAGTAAACGTTGCATTTATGATGGTATTTGGTGTGAAATCAAACGCGTGATTACAAAACTGCGGGAGTGCGATTTGTAATCACAAGTTTGTTTTCAGACCAAAATTACACGAGACGTAGTGCATTAATTCCCACTTATTATATATTTATATTCATTTTGAAATCTTAAACATTTTTGGAAACCGGAAACGTTTTTGTTTGCATAAGACACACCTCCGGTACCTTCCTGAGAACTGTAGTGTAGCAACAATAAGCGAACAAGATGAACTATAATTAGTTTCGTTACAAAAGACTGCAAAAATGTTAAAGAAATGAAGACATTCATAAAGAATAAAAAACAACACAAGTAAGTTTAAACATATTAGTTTTGGTGCAATTTTGTGCGTTTAAAATTCGGAAATACGATGGGCGAATTAAGGAAATATGATGGGCGAATTGCATTGAATTGCTCATTTGCCATATCACATGTTTCTTAAAATCGATTGGCTGTTTGAATCCTATGATTGAATGTGATTGGTTGGCTGAAATTAGTGATTGGTTGAAAGAAAGTGCGATTTCAGCGCGGAATCGCACTCCTGTGAACCAATCAGATTGCAGGAAACACCGTTGATTTCAAAGTGAATATAATAAATATATTTATGGGTTCATGCTAGGAGTATCGTTTATATTGCACGTTTGTTTATATTGGCGACTTTTCTTACCAAAAGTTGTTTTTTTGTCTTTAAGTCTCAAATTTCATTCGTGAGTCGTACGCGTGGGGTGAAGGAAGGTGTCCTAGATACTTTGTCCGTGGACTCCACGCAGTTCGAGGGCAGTCCCGAGATACGTCGTGGATCTCACACGGGGAGTCCCGCAGGCAGGTCGAGTAGTCGCAAAGAATCTTTCAAGAAATCTTCGTCTTTCTGCTAGAACGACTTTGACGAAGTTTTCAGAAATGCCATGTAATGGCACACCCGGCTTCCAGGAAGTCAATTTTACCCGGGCAGCTCTGCTCCTTGCTTACAGCATTTTTAATTTGGAGAAAAGAACGCCAATGATGAATTTCTATATGGTAGATCTCGTGACCAACGGTTGCTGAAAGGTTTATTCATTTTTAGTTCAAGTACCACTAAACCAGAAATAAGATTTTTGTATTCGTGTATTGAGATATTCGAAAAAGAAATGTAATAAATCTTTAACTGTCAAAGTTTCCAGGTATATTATTTGATGTATTGCAAGTTACCTTATTATAGGAAATTAACGATGCACTTTATTAACGCGACATCAAATTAACGCGGATTGCTTCTAGGTCTTTTAAAACATGATTATATTAACGCGAATCTGATCTCCATGGTTGACAAATTAATTAAATTAACACGAATCGGAAAATATAGACACAACAACAACAACAACAACAACAACAACAACAACAAAGGTTTAATGTTAAGAGGAGCACTGATGTTTTTAGTTTACGTTAATATGCTCTATTTTGATATTAAAAGAGTTATATAAAACAAATCTAGGTATTTTTAACTAACGATAAATTAAAATTACATACTTAAAATTAACGATCACATAAATTAACATTAATTAAATTAACGCGAATTTTTAAAATCCGCGTTAATAGTGCATCGTTAATTTTCTATAATAAGATAGTTTGCCTTTGTTTTTTGCTGCTAAAACTCAAAAAATCACAATCATATCCGGCAATTTTGACAGTGAAAAGTTTGATAAAGGCGAGGTTTTTAATACCATACAGTAAAAGTATATTACATTTCTTCTTAGACATACCAAAAATTAGATTTGAGATTAGAGACAGATTAGTTAGCGCCTTGCAATTTCCAAGTGGTATCGAATGGCTTGCATATACTGACAAATTCATTTCATACTGGAATACAACCTGATCTTTCTGGAATCAGCGTTTTCACCACTGAGCTGTTGGGATTTAGGCAGCCTAGTCCCAGTCGTTCTGAAGCAAGCGCGAGAAAAAACGTGGATGTAGTACGAGACTGAGATCTAGGTGTGACGTCACCGCTAAAGCGTTCTGCACAGCACACCCAGGCATAAAACTTTTAAGACTTATTTAAATATATCAAAGCAGCGAATAGTGAGAGAGAGCCTGGGACTAGGCTGGGATTTAGGAATACCACATGATGTAGCTCGCAAAAATTGGAGACAAATTGAATGATATATTTTTTTCAAATTTAAACTATATATATAAGAATATTCAGGCAAAATTTGTTTTGTAAATGTAGAATAATTTAATGGAGAATTTGTAAAAAGTATGCAATAATGTAATATAGTTTATATTTTAAAACAAAATTAAAAAATAAGAAATGGAACTCTATACAGTAAGTCTCATGCAATATGTATGCTAATTCAGTGTATAATTGTTATCATCTTGTAATAAGATTGATGAGGCCAACAGACTCGCAAGTCTGATATCGTCTGCACGTTAACCAGTTGTCAACAAGTTGATGACAACAAGCTCGTAACAACTTGTTCTACGAACAGCCTGTATTAATCTTGTTGGAACAACTTGTAGCAAGTCTGTTACCGTCATCAACCTTGTAACAAGGTGATAACAACTTGTTCCAGACTTGTCACAACAACTGGGAACAAGCAGTGCGAACACATCCTGATATTGGATTGACAACAACCTTGTTACAATTTGTTTGCAGATCTGTGACAATTTCTGCGTTTTTTTGGGTGTAGTCTCTATTCAGGGGCAGAAACTTGGGATATAGGGGCGCTTTCCATTTAATAACCTGACCGATCAGACACGAATTCTTTTCCCTGTGTCAATGGAAAGATCTGGTCTATGTTTCTCAAATATCTAGTGAAAATGGACCTCATTCTAATGTTATCTAAAATTTCTGGTCAGATAAGTCCGAAGCCCAAATGTTTGTGTTCCATTCAACAATTTCACCGTTCTGGCCGTGTTAATGGAAAGCACCCTAAGGCCTAGCTGTGACTAAATTTATTGAATAGTTCATTGAAATAAAATGTCTGTCTCGACATTTTTGTCAGAATCCTTACTTTTTGCTCACATCCATGACATTTATGTAAGATATACTAAATTCAATTTTAATTTCACTTGCAGACGTTCTCATTAATAATATACTTCAAATTTCGCCAAGAGAATTCACGCGCAAATGGGAAGGCTATCATTTTTGTTCTGATTGCTATACAATACTCGTGAGCCAATTAATTTTGAACTTAAGTGGACAGGCTTTTATGAGCTGTCAATAACTGGACGATGACACACAGTCAATAATTGTCATGTTGAACTTAAAAAAGTGATTGATTAAGCAATTGAAATGATATTGTTTGCCTTTAAAATTTGAGAAAGATCATTTTAAGATGACTTACTATCAATAAACACGAAATTAATTTATCTTTATATTGATTGGCATGCTTCCCATTAATCCGAGAGCAAATTCATAATTGTTCATTATACCCTTTAAGTCTGTTTTACCAGATAAAATAACATGATCAGACCTTCCCCATTAAGCCCTGATTCCACGAGCGCTTTTTGTCGGCGAAATGCGGAATATTTCGCCTGTTTCTTTTGAATTGTGAGCAATCAAGTAGAAATAATTTATTCGAGTGGTCGCAATTCAAAAGAAACAGGCGAAATATTTCGCATTTCGCCGACAAAAAGCGCTCGTGGAATCAGGGCTTAAGGCTTACAAATTTGCTTCTGTTCTGTTTCAAGCACTTATTACAATACTTGTTCTGGTAATTTGTACAGCTTTTTTGTGTCTTTGACCTTTTGACAATTATTATCCTCAAAGGAATATCAAGCCTTTTGTCTTAAATTTTCTAAATGATTTTTTGCACCTGTGGGCATATTAACAATACCCTGAAAGGCATTGTGATTATTTGGCTCGGAAAGGCTGGCTGGCCATCTGGGAAGCAGTCGAGAAGTGCGCTTCAAGAAATTGTGTTTTACGATGGACAATATGCTTGGTTCTATTCTGCTTCTGTTCTTGTCTCTGACGCAAACACTTCCTGCGAATAGTAAGTAAGGTTTGTGTGATATTTTCTTACGGGACTGGTCATTTTAGACGGTGCTTTGAACGGCACACACGAGGCACCTACCGTCGTAAAATTGTAGCTTGATTAAGGCAAGCCTCGGTTCACCGGGGCATGAGAGTTGGGTCGAAAACTCTCATCCTCATTTGATCAGCTTTAAACAGTTCCTCAGTGTTGGTAGATTCTAGATAGTGTAGAATTATAGAATACCCGTCCAAGACCAAGGTCAATCGACTTCCAATATTTGAAACGCAAACATTAGACACCTTGTTTAAATAAAGTTTTCTATCTATTTGACGAATCTCTGCAACTTTGTAGAACAAAGCGAAGAAAAGACGGAAGTGGTTTTAGATCGGATTGCCAGAGTTAACAACTTGAAGATGGGGCTGAATAATAACGAAGTGGAAACCAATGAACGTATGTACAACACAACCTCTGTACAACAATTTCCCATTTAATTTTCTGTTTATTTAAACCCGTCTGTCTTTAATTACGCCCATTTACATTTGCAATTTTTGTTGTGATTTTCTTTATGATGGATGTGAACGAGAAGATAAGTTATGAATGTTCAGATGAAGGTACACATACTCAGAACATACTCAGAACCCTACCTATATTTCTAATTTTTTTAAACTTCGTAATACTCCATATGCTTTAAGAGGTAATGGTCATAATGTGGTACAGGGTGTGTATAACAGTCGTTATTTGCATAACTCCTATAAGTATATTATTTCCCATATTTGGAATCAGTTACTACTTTCTGCCAAGTCATCTACCTCATTATCTGAATTTAGAAACCAGATTCACCAATCTGATTTACTTGGCTGTCAATGCTATGCATGCATTTAGTAGTAGTAATAGTAGTGTTAGTATATTAGTATATAGATTATTAATTAATTAATACCATGTAAATATTTTATATATTGGTAAATAGGTATTTTGTCGAGCACTTCTATCATGAGCCCCTGACTCGAGTGATTGGGCAACCACACTCTGCCATTCGACATTAAATAAATTATTCTATTCTAACATTCGTAACTTATCTACTCGTTCACATCCATCAGAAGACGAAATTCGCACTAGAACCCGCAGCAAAAATTGCCAGTGTAAAAGGACCTTTTAAAGATCTTTGCCTGCATAGATTTTTGTCCGTTTCTTTTTCTACACGTTTTCTCTTAATCAGCTGGCCAGGCAATGGGCAATTCTAGCTATAGACTAAAATCTAGGCAAGAAGAACAAAATTCATCAGCACAGCTAGAAAGAGCATGTTAAAATGAGTAAATTTGCAAAGCTTGGTTGCGAAATGTTGTAAAATGAGGAACATATAGCCCTGCGAAATTTGCAAATTTTGTATTAATTTGTATTATGCACGGGGAAAATGCACGACATTTGGGCCGAAAGTGGTGCAAATTCCCGTGCGTAATACAAATTAATACAAAATTTGCACATTTTGCAGGGCTATATTTTCCTCATTTTACAACATTTCGCAACCAAACGTTTCAAATTTACTCATTTTAACATGCTCTTTCTAGCTGTGCTGATGGATTTTGTTCTTCTTGCTTAGATTTTAGTCTATAGCTGGAATTGGCCATTAGTTAGCCTCATCACATCGCTAGCCAGGAGTGGGTTTCACAAGCACTATCGTGCAGCAGATGGTGGTCAACCTGCAGTTATAAAGATTTCGTTCCTCTTTTTAGTGAATGACGTCACTGTTCACGAAGGTGACATCATCATGAGCGACGCTCAGTACAATCATCTTGTCTCCAACGGCAATCAAAGTGATAAACGAACTACATATCATCATTATGAGTATCTCTGGAAGTCAAAAATTCTTCCGTACGAGATTGATCCAAATATGCGTAAGTATTTATTATTCATACTCGACAGTTCCAACGGTTCTTCCAAGAGGTCCAGTAAGGTCATCTCTTATTCATCCATCCCTTATTCAACCTAAACTAACTTTATTTATACTGCATAGCTCTATCAGTTCCAAACTGTTCTTCCTTGAGGTCCAGCAAGGATCATCTCTTATTCATCCAGTGTTACTACAGGAGGAAACCTAAATTAAACTAACTTTATTTATACTGCATAGCTCTATCATTTCTAAACTGTTCTTCCTAGAGGTCCAGTAAGGATCATCTCTTATTGATCCAGTATTACTACCGGAGGAAACCCAAACTAAACTAACTTTATTAATACTGGATAGCTCTATCAGTTCTAAACTGTTCTTCCTTGAGGTCCAGTAAGTATCATCTCTTATTGATCCAGTGGTACTACAGGAGGAAACCCAAACTAACTTTATTATGCTGGATAGCTCTATCATTTTGTTCTTCCTAGAGGTCCAGTAAGGATCATCTCTTATTGATCCAGTGTTCCTACAGGCGGAAACCTAAATTAAACTAACTTTATTTATACTGGATAGCTCTATCATTTCCAAACTGTTCTTCCTATAGAGGTCCAGTAAGGGTCATCTCTTATTGATCCAGTGTTACTACAGGAGGAAACCCAAACTAAACTAACTTTATTAATACTGGATAGCTCTATCAGTTCTAAACTGTTCTTCCTTGAGGTCCAGTAAGGATCATCTCTTACAGGAGGAAACCCAAACTAACTTTATTCGCCTTCTATTGACTCTGCTTTATTATACTGGATAGCTCGATTATATCTGATTATATCCGTTCTAAACTGTTCTTCCTAGAGGTCCAGTAAGGATCATCTCGTATTGATCCAGTGTTACTACAGGAGGAAACCTAAACTAAACTATAAAAAACTTTTTCTTTTGTTTTCAGCTTCAGCGACAATGAGTTTGATCGAAATGGCTGTTACAGATATCCAAGCTAAAACTTGTTTGAGTTTCAGAAAACGAATTAGTGAAAAGAATTGGATTCGTTTTACTCGACAAAGAGGGTAAGGACTTTCTCAACCTCGAAAGCCAGGCTCTCCCCCACCCCGCCCCTCCATTTGAGATATTTTTTCGGGTAGTTCAGACACAAACCACGGCAGCTTAGTATAGAATATGCTTAAATTATATCAGGCGTTTGTTTGAAAGTGCGATTCCTAAATTAGCCCACCACGTGCGTTAGGATTATCTGACATGTATAGTACAGTATTTTCACTGAATTTATTACAGGTGTTGGTCCAGTGTGGGTCGACAGTCGTATCTTGGCGCTCAGAATATCTCAATTGGAACTGGTTGCGATCTTCTTGGTATTGTACAACATGAAGTAATGCACGCTTTAGGTGAGTTTTAGTTCGAAGCATAAAAATCAAATAAACATTAAAAAACGTTTTAAAAAATTAAATAAAAAAAAAAAAAATTTGATAAATATAAAAATCATAAAAATCAAATGAACTATCTATATAAACATTTTTATGTTTATATAGATAGGTCTTACTGACAATGGCCATTCATCACAACATTCATTGATATATGATTTGTGCAATATTTGGGTAGTTTTGAGACGTACATTTGTACCCTAATGACTAATTGTTCTCTTTTGATCGGGTCATTGGGAAAGAATATCGAGAATGCATATTTGGAAAATAAGGAACTGGTAATCTTGGGTGATTTTAATATTGATTACTTAAATCCAGATTCCTTTTTAAAACACGATCTAGTAAAAACACTTCTGAATCTAAATCTAACTCAACTTGTCAAGTGTATCACCCGACCAGTGTCTAACACGTGTTTGGATCACATCTACTCAAGTCACCCAGATAGAATGCATAATGTTGTTACACTAAATGTTGGCTTGTCCGATCATCTCCCAGTATTCGCTCTCAGGCGCTTTAAGAAAACTGGAGAGCAAGGTGCAGCAGGCACTAAAATACATGAACACACATCACTCAAATACCGAAATCTAAAGTCCCTCAATAATGAATTGTTTGCTAAAGATCTTTCAGAAGCCCCGTGGGATTCAGCATTCGTGTTTGAAGATACTGATGACATTGTTGATTCGTGGTATTCCATTTTTATTAATATCCTTAACAAACACGCTCCAATAATATCGAAACGAGTTAAACGAAAGATCCAACCAAAATGGTTTACAAATGATATAACAGATGAAATTCAAATCAGAGACAGACTTCTAAAACAAGCACGTGCTCAACCTCGTACCCAGGACTAGTCGCGAATTGAAGGCGGCGACATATGTCGCCGCCTTCAATTCGCGACTAGTCCTGGGTACGAGGTTGGCACGTGCTTCCAACAACGCAAATGACTGGTCAATTTTCAAACTGGCCAAAAATAAAGTAACTCAGTTAATCCGTAATAAAAAGAAAAATTATTTTAAATCGAAAGTAAATGAACATCGAGAAAACCCAAATAAACTATGGTCATTGATTAAAGATCTGTCAAGAGTATCATTGGGAGAAAACAACGGTATTCGTCAATTAAACGAAAACGGAGAACTTGTAACGGAAAGCAGAAGCATTGCCGAAATCTTTAACTCTTTCTTTGTTAGTCAACCACAACGTCTCTTATCATCTATAAAGTCTACTTTTTGTAACGAATCTCTGCTAAACTCTCTAAAGATAAAGATAAAGTTTGAAATTCCACATATTTCTCCAGAAAAGGTACTTCAAATGCTAAATTCTATGCCAGCAAATAAAGCAACAGGTGCTGATGGATTGAGTCCTAAATTACTGAAAATTGCTGCTCCATCCATATCAAGCTCAGTCGCACGTCTCATAAACCATTGCATATCCACCAACACCTTCCCATCCAGATGGAAAGTAGCCAAAGTCACCCCAATTTTTAAGAATCAAGGAAGTGTAGAACACAAACAAAATTACAGACCAATATCTGTTCTTCCGATCCTCTCAAAATTATACGAAAGATATCTCTACAAACACTATATTCACACTTATGCAATAACAATTTCCTATATGGCCTGCAATCTGGCTTTCGCAAACGCCACTCGACTGAAACTGCTCTAATTCGCTTACTAGACCAAATCCTTCCTGACCTTGATAAAAACCACGTTACTGGCGTTGTTTTCGTAGACTACAGCAAGGCGTTTGACCTGATTGACCACCAGCTTTTATTGCAAAAGCTAAGCGCTTATGGAGTGGATGATACCTATCTCAAGATTTTCCAAAATTACCTCTCAGACAGGACACAGTTTGTAGAAATTAACGGCTTCAAATCATGTCCATTATGTATAACTTATGGTGTCCCTCAAGGTAGCATTCTTGGCCCTCTTCTCTTTCTTGCTTTCATAAATGATCTACCTCCAAACATACCTAATTCAACTGTTGATGTATACGCAGATGACACTACTTTCTCTTCAAGTTCCTACTTCTCTGTCGCGTCGACTGAATTACAAGTTAACCTTCAACACGATATAGACCAACTATGTCAGTGGTCAGACAAAAATAGAATGGTACTAAATGCTGACGAAACCAAATCAATTCTTATTACTGGTAAACGCCTTAAATCCCGAATGCAATTATCTTCCTTACCTCTTACAGCAAGTAATTCAAATATTGAACTGGTTTCTTCGCAGAAATTACTTGGTGTAATCATTGATGAATACTTGACTTTCAAAGAGCATATAAACAAACTTAGTAAAAACCTTAGTAAAAAGATCGGCCTGCTGAGAAAGATACGAAGATACTTACCACTACTTGAGAGAAAGCTATTCTACAACGCTGCCGTCAGGCCGGTTATGATGTACGGTAGTTCTATGTGGAGTTGCTGCTCGCGAAATGAGCTGCTTAAATTTTTTAAATTACAAAAAGAGCAGCTCGGGTAATTTTAGGAACTGACACTTCCTCCAGGTCAATAGCCAATTTCAATAAACTGAACTGGATACCTTTTTATGACGAAGTTAAAATTAACAAATGCACTTTAGTTTACAAGAGCCTGCATGATCAAGCTCCGCAGTATATTAAGAACTTATTTAAAACAAACAATGAAATTAATGGTAGACAAACTCGTCATGGCGAATATAATCTATAGTGTGTCCTAAATATAATTATGCAACTGAGGGAGGAAAATCTGTAACGGTCAGCAGCATTAAAATATGGAACAATCTCCCGAAGGATATTAAGACGAAACCTAGCGTTAATTCCTTTAAGTTTGCCCTTAAAAAAATACTTCTTAGAATCTTATAAGGGCATCGATCGCTTTGAATTATTATTGTGATCAGCAAGTTGTACTGTATATAATTTGTATATATAAATTTATAATCCTAAGATCTTTTACATATTTACTCTAAATAGGTTTTAGACGTTTTAAAGTAGAATTAATAACTTTGTATGTATTGTATATGAGGGCCACAGGTTTTTCAGTTATATTGCTGTCATGTGTTTTTACCCTCTTTAAATAAAGTTGTTCATTCATTCATTCATTCATTCATTCATTCGTTAGTTATGCGAGAAGAAATTACGGAATCTATTACTTGGCTGACTAAGTCACTCTTGGTGTTTTTTTCAGCAGCTCTTCCCGATATGTTGTCATTTTATGAAGAATTTCTTCCTTTGCTGCAAGCAATCACTGTTACCAAATCCAGTGGTACTAGTCACGAAAGTCGCTCCCCGTTTCAACAGGCTGCCGATATGTGCAAAGAAGTCTCGGTAAAACATGGCAATGATTTAAACAGCGTCTACGAGTTTTTAAAAACTTTGGCAAATCTCTACATGGTCTTCGGGCGCACTGAAGAAGCAATTGTTGTAGCAGAAACTGGTTTAGAAATTTGCGATTTGATGGGGGATAACAATGTCACGGATCGAATAAACAATCGCGGCAGAATGCTACTATATCTTGCCCAAATGCACCAACTAAATTCAATTAACTCGGCCTTTGATAGAAACAAAGAGCTAAATCTTGCAGAACACTATTATCTTACCGATCGAGGCTCAGCAGCGGAATTTGTACTCGAAAAGAATCTAAGCTACGCCAATTTTCTATGTGAACAAAAGCGTTTTGCGGAGGCTGATGCTGTTCTTCAGGATATGAGCAATTTAGGCAAAGAATTGTCGGATAAGTCTGTGTATTTTGCCTATTTTTCAAGCGTCTTTTATGGTCCGGGCATACAGAAAAGCGTCGAAGTTGACGGCGAGCTATTGTCAACTGTTGAACATTGTATGTACAGCACAATGGTCCGAGTGTTTGTTGGAATGAGAAAGAAGAGAGAAGCAGTAGCTGCGAGCGAGAAGCTGACAGCTAACACAGTAGTTGTTCATGATGCAATTCACGGCAAACGTCCTTCCAGTATCCCATACCTTATCGAAGCCTGCCATCGCGAGTTGTTGTCTCTTTTGAGTGAAGAAGACCGAAAACAACTTCGGAATTGTGAACTTCCGTTATCTCCAGCAAATATTTTCAAATTGTATTACATGCTTAACGAGTACACCTTGGCATTGAAATACTACACAAACGAGACGCAATCACCCGACTTGTTCGAAATGGTAATTTCATGCTTGCGCTTAGCTGGAAATGAATTAATGGAAATGGATAGAGGAGATGAATCACAGTTACACCTCATGAAATTGCTTAGAATGCTTCAAACTAAAGAGGGATTTCTTTCCTTTCATACTCAATGCGCAACCCTTGCAGGGTATTCTTTTGCATACCAATATCACATTTTCCGCTGGTTGGGATATATAATGGTATGCGTAAGAGGGAATCTTGATAGTGCAATTCAATGTTATGAACGATGCTTTGAACTGGATGAAGATTTGAGCCTTGACCAAAGCCTTGTGGCAACTCTGGCTGACCTTTATCAATCAAAAGCCTTAACATTTGACATAGAAAACCAAGATTCCTGCAAACGACAGATAAACCTTGCTCTTAATTTGTTCCCGAAGCTGCTTCAAAAGACTGCCAAATTGACACAATTTGTAGAATTGTCGTTTGGGTCACTTTTGTCGAAATTGGAACGTTATCATGAAGCTGTTGAACATTTTGAAAATGTTATTCAAGGAGCAGACGACGAAACTATGGAATGTACAGACGTAGTCAAGCCGTTGTTCGATGTTTACCTTCGTCGTGAAATTGAAGCTAGCGGCATTATTACCATCCCAGTGAAAGTCCGCGCTTTCTACGAGTTAATTTTAACGTATATGAAATTGAATGAAGTGGAAAAGCCCAAGAAGTTGCGCTTCGATTGGAGAATTATGTTGAACGTTTTCAACGCATTCCAGAGACTTCTCTGTTTCTGTCTATTGTAGGATATGCAAACAAACTAATTGGAAACAAAGAAAAAGCAGCGGAGATATTTGTTTCGGCATTGGAGATCATCCCGGGACATTTATGCAGCACAATGGTCCAAGTGTTTGTTGAAATGGGAAAGAAAAGAGAAGCAGTAGCTGCGTGCGAGAAGCTGACAGCTAACCCAGTAGTTGTTCATGATACAATTCACGAGAAACGTCCTTCCATTACCCCACACCTTATCGAAGCCTGTCATCGCGAGTTGTTGTCGCTTTTGAGTGACGAAGATCAAAAGCAACTTCAGAATTGTGAATTTCCGTTATCTCCAGCAAATATTTTCAAATTGAATTACATGCTTAACGAATACACCTTTGCACTAAAATACTACACGAACGAGACGCAATCACTCGAGATGATCGAAATGTGTAGGACAATGTTCCGAGTGTTTGTTGAAATGGGAAAGAAAAGAGAAGCAGTAGCTGCGTGCGAGAAGCTGACAGCTAACCCAGTAGTTGTTCATGATGCAATTGACGGGAAACGTCCTTCCAGTATCGCATACCTTATGGAGGCCTGTCATCGCAAGTTGTTGTCTCTTTTGAGTGATGAAGACCAAAAGCAATTTCAGAATTGTGAATTTACGTTATCTCCAGCAAATATTTTCAAATTGTATTACATGCTTAACGAATACACCTTGGCACTGAAATACTACACAAACGAGACGCAATCACCCGACTTGATCGAAATGAAAATTTCATGCTTGCGCTTAGCTGGAAATGAGTTAGTGGAAATGGATAGAGGAAATCAATCACATTTGTTCTTCACGCAATTTCTTGCAATGCTTCAAACTAAAGAGGGATTTCTGGACATGCCCTTACATGTTCAATGCGCAATTCTTGCACGATATTCTTTTGCAAATCAATATTACATTTTCCGCTCGTTGGGGTGGATAATGACATGCGAAAGAGGAAGTCTTTATGGTGCAATTCAATGTTATGAACGATGCCTTGAACTGGATGAAGATTTGACCCTCGACCAAAACCTTGTGGCAACCCTGGCTGACCTTTATCAATCAAAAGCGTTAACAGGTGACATAGAAAACCAAGATTCTTGCGAATGGCAGATGAACCTTGCTCTTAATTTGTACCAGAAGCTGCTTCAAACGACTGCCGAATTGACACCATTTGTAGAATACTCGTTTGGGTCACTTTTGTTGAAATTGGAACGTTATCATGAAGCTGTTGAACATTTTGAAAATGTTATTAAAAGAGCAGATGACGAACCTGTTGCCTCAGCTATGGTATCTACGGACATAGACAAACCGTTGGTCGACGTTTACCTTCTTCGCGAAATTGAAGCTAGAGGCAGTATTACCATCCCAGTGAAAGTCCGCGCTTTCTACGAGTTAATTTTAACGTATATGAAATTGAATGAAGTGGGAAAAGCCCAAGAAGTTGCGCTTCGATTGGAGAATTATGTTGAACGTTTCAAACGCATTCCAGAGACTTCCCTGTTTCTGTCTATTGTAGGATATGCCAATAAACTTATTGGAAACAAAGAAAAAGCCGCGGAGATATTTGTTTCTGTATTCGAGATTATCCCGGGACATTTATGCAGCACAATGGTTCTAGTGTTTGTTGAAATGGGAAAGAAAAGAGAAGCAGTAGCTGCGTGCGAGAAGCTGACAGCTAACCCAGCAGTTGTTCATGATACAATTCACGAGAAACGTCCTTCCAGTATCCCATACCTTGTCGAAGCCTGTCATCACGAGTTGTTGTCGCTTTTGAGTTATGAAGACCAAAAACAACTTCAGAATTGTGAATTTCCGTTATCTCCAGCAAATATTTTCAAATTGTATTACATGCTTAACCAATACACCTTGGCACTGAAATACTACACGAACGAGACGCAATCACCCGACTTGATCGAAATGAAAATTTCATGCTTGCGCTTAGCTGGAAATGAATTAGTGGAAATGGATAGAGGAAATGAATCACATTCATACTTCACGCAATTTCTTGCAATGCTTCAAACTAAAGAGGGATTTCTGGACAAGCCCTTTCATGTCCAGTGGGCAATCCTTGCACGATATTCTTTTGCAAATCAATATTACATTCTCCGCTCGTTAGGATGGATAATGGCATGCGAAAGAGGGAATCTTGGTGGTGCAATTCAGTGTTATGAACTATGCCTTAAACTGGATGAAGATTTTACGCTTGACCAAAACCTTGTGGCAGTCCTGGCTGAACTTTACAATGCAAACGACAGATGAACCTTGCTTTTAATTTGTACCAGAAGCTATCCCAAAAGACTGCCGAATTATCAATATTTGTAGAATGCTCGTTTGGGTCACTTTTGTTGAAATTGGAACGTTATCATGAAGCTGTTGAACATTTTGAAAATGTTATTAAAAGAAAGGATGACTCACGTATGTTCAGTACGGGCGTAGACAAGCCGTCGTTCGATGTTTATCTTCGTCGTGAAATTGAAGCTAGCGGCAGGATTATCATTTCAGTGAAGGCCCGCGCTTTCTACGAGTTAATTTTAACTTATATGAAATTGAATGAAGTGGGAAAAGCCCAAGAAGTTGCGCTTCGATTGTAGAATTATGTTGAATGTTTACAACGCACCCCAACGACTTCTCTGGCTCTGTCTAAAAACTAATTGGAACAAACTAATTGGAAACAAAGAACAAACTAATTGGAAACAAAGAAAAGCCGCGAAGATATTTGTTTCAGTATTAGATATTATCCCGGGATATTTACCAATCACAGAAGTATTGGACGGCTGCCGTGTGTGAGGCTGGACAGGATGTGAATAACGTAATTGTGAATAACATAAATCTTACTACCTTGCGACTAGGGCTGCTCCAATTAATCGATTGATCGATTAATCGATGATTTTTTTTTTGCAATCGGTTATACTTAGTGGAGAATCTTTTGTGCTTAAAACGCGCTCAAACTAAAGAACATACTTTTCTACTTGGTTCTGACTATATTCAACTTTTAAAATTTTTGACACGTTTTTCAAGCGGCAAAGAAACTTTCAAAGTATGTTTAGTGCTTTATCTGCAACATTAGATGGTACGCCAAAGAGTAACATGGTACGACAAAGAGGCACATGTCAAATTTAAATAAATCAATACGATTAATCTATATGAATCGATCATGAAAATGAACCGATGGGAGCAGCTCTACTTGCGACGCGAATGTTTGAATTTACTGGTCGACAAACGTAAAAACGCGCAAGCTGTTACAAAGGCCGGTTGTTCAAAGCTCAGCTCAAACCTCGGTTAAAATTTAACCCGCTGTTTTAGGGCTTGTCATATGGGGAAAAGTTATCCCGGTTAGCGAGAAAACATTTCGACTAGGCAAATAATTTTGTTCTGTTCATATGGAGAAACGTTATTCCGCTTACCGGGTAAAGTTTTCAGCTTGTGACGTAGCACCTAGTGTTACGCGCAAGGATTTGTAAGAAAGTTTTCCCGCTAAGCGGGAAAGTTGTGGCTATGTTGTGTTTATATGGGAAAGACATCCCGGTCACCGAGATCTCGCCTGTAAACAAACGAGATCTCATGCAGTACACGGGAAAACTTTTTGTCTCATATGAAAGCAGTGTAACTTTTCATATTATTTTCATACCAAGGCGAGATCTTGTAAGGCGAGACCTCTAAACGAAAATTGAAACAATTCTCTTATGACCCATGTATACTGATTGGTAATCATAACATCAAACAGGTAACCAATAAAAAAGTACTGGGAATTACGTTAGACGATGAACTGAGATGGCATAAACACAATGATCTTCAATGCAAAAAACTATCCAAGACCATTGCCTTATTAAGACGAGCCAAACGATTTGTTAACCAAAACGTCTTAATTAACATGTACAACTCACTAGTCTTACCTCACTTTACCTATTGCTCCAACGTGTGGAATGACAGCAGTCGTACACATACAGACAAGCTTTTAAAAATGCAAAAACGAGCGGCTAAACTAGAATTATCACAGGGTCAACTTACGAAGTAAGAACGAAAGATATATTTAATATCTTACACTGGGAACCAATTGAAACCACTCTTAAGAAAAGAGAAATGATAATGACATTTAAGGCCTTACAAGGACAACTGCCAGAATGTATGACCAACTTCTTTAAAATTTGCCTAAATGATATGTACCCATTAAGAAGTAATAACTGTAAACTTTATTTGGAAAAACCTAAAACAGACTTCTTGAAGAATTCGTTTTCATATCGAGGTGCGGCATCATGGAACAATCTTCCAAATGATGTTACCAACAACTACAAAGTGCTCTCCACAAGTAACTTCAAAACTTTAATCAACAACTATTTCTCCAATTTGGAGAGGAATAGTGTATGACAACCACTTGTGGGGCGGATTTTGATTCGAAGGAGTTATTTTTTTGGGTCTGGGAGGGTTAACATAACATACTATTTCTAGTTATATATGTGAGTCATTCTAATTTATATATAGTGTTCATTGCATGGGCTTTCTTTTTTACACAGTTAGTATGTACAATAGATTTTTCATATTTGTAAATATTCTAACGGCCCCTTGAAAAGCAGTTTAATCTGAAGGGCTACCGTTTTTAAATAAGATGAATAATAATAATAATCTCGCCTGTAAACTTGTCGAAATGTTTTCTCGCTAACCGGGATAACTTTTACCCATATGAACAGGCCCTTAGTTTCTGTATTTCTGCGTGTTTGTTTATTTCAGAGATGAAAACATCTACTGATCCGCAAAAGATTTCTCAAGAAATACTGTATTTCCAAGTTCATAAGCAAGCTTTTGGGAGGTTTGGTTTGAATTTGAGGTTAACCTAGGGTTAAGCTAATCGGCTTTCGAAAAACCGACTCCAGATCTGCAAACAAGTTGTAACAAGGTTGTTGTGAAGCCGATATCAGGATGTGTTCGCACTACTTGTTCCCAGTTGTTGTGACAAGTCTGGAACAAGTTGTTATCACCTTGTTACAAGGTTGATGACGGTAACAGACTTGCTACAAGTTGTTCCATGCATCAAGAGTGATATACAGGCTGTTCGTAACCAGTTAGCTCCAGTTGTTACGAGCTAGTTGTCATCAGACTTGTTGGAACAACTTGTTGCGAATCTGTTAACCTCATCAACCTTTGTTAGAATTTAAAAATAGTTTCTGTTTAGCAATAATTTGTTCAGGAAATGGCTGAGAAAATTGGTAAAATGGAATGTAAAACTATTCCTCGAATGCCTCGAAATAAAGTTTTTTGAAAATACACTTTTCGCTTTACAAGTTTCGAAAACACAATACAGCGTCAGGACACAATAAAAACATGACAAGATAATAACAACTTGTTCCAGAGTTGTCAACAACTGGGAACAAGCAGCGCGAACACATCTTGTTGACAAGCTGTGAGACTTCTACACGTGTATGTATGTATGTATGTATGTATGTATGTATGTTGATCAACGTCACTGCGATGACGAGAATTGTACCAAACTATGCAACAAGTACGATCGTACTCTGCGTGACCCAGTTTCGATCTTGTGCAAGTCGTTAAATGTACAAAACCTTCTAGATTTGACTTGATAAACAAATAACTAGACACTTTAGTCTCCAAATTGCATGGCAGCGTAGACTGAGTTCGCTAAATGTTTTGCTTTAATTTGGTCATGCAAGATAAACTTTATCCGAGCAAAAAATGTGTCTAGTCATGCCGTGTATAAATGAGTATAAATCTGGACAAAGCATATAGATAACTAAATGCGCAGTTTTCAAAAGTAACTATATACTCTTATTACATGATTGAGTCGGTTTTCATTGTTATTCATAAAACTGTATTTAGCATAATTACCTGTTCATTAGGTTTACGCTCTAAAAGCACGGGGAGGGATTTGATATTCAGCAGGGAAGAGCGGGGCTGATGTATAAATTTGAATTGCTCAATACACACATGAGGAGGTATATATCTAGATAAATACCTCATTAAACTATTCATAAGGTATTTATCTAGATATATACCTCATGAATAGTTTAATGAGGTATTTATTATAAGTAATAGCATGGCTTGAGGGAGATTAGTGATTAAATGGCCCCGTAACCCGAGGCAGGTTTGCGGAATTCCCGAGGGCGAAGCCCGAGGGAATTCCGCAAACCTGCCGAGGGTAAGGGGTCATTTAATCACTAATCTCCCGAAAAGCCATGCTATTAGTTTGTAATAGCATAGTTTCGCTCCCATTTAAAAAATGGACAAACATGCCCTACTTGGAATCAGCGTATTTAAGCTAAAACATTTGCTTCATTGCTTGTGGGATGTAAAAGCTTGTTGCACATGCGCACTTTTTACGCTTTAATCGGTTACGCATGCGCAATCTATCATTTAACGTACCACAACAAAACACGCTAAATATATTAGTATAAATTTGGAGACTGCACGTGCGTAATTTAAATGATGCGGCAACTCAGGGATCGGATGATAGACTATTGACGGCTCTGAGCTAACTGTTGCTGTTCCTTGCACGATTATGTGCGTGAGGCACTTGCCTAATGCGTAGTCGTCAGGGAGACAAAGGTGTGACCCTTGGTAACGGGCGATTAGTTCTAATCGCCCGCTCTAGCGGCGATTAGAACTAATCGCCCGCTACAGCGGGCGATTCGTTATTAATCGTCCCTGTTGAAACAAAAGAAACCCGGGCAACTATGCTATTATTATAAGTAATAGCATGGCTTGAGGGAGATTAGTGATTAAATGGCCCCGTAACCCGAGGCAGGTTTGCGGAATTCCCGAGGGCGAAGC